>JAQIWH010007226.1:0-11744 GCA_034695005.1 Cryptops parisi
TGTGCAGACACTCGAAAATTGTCATGTCCCATTCATAGCAAATCGTATCAGTCTGGATTTCAACCTGAAAAAAAATTTATGGTGAGAATTGGGCCAAACAAAATCCATGACTTAATTGAAATCATAAAATTACTTACTTCGACAGATGTATTCTCTTCTTGTTCATGACCAATACGTTCCTCCTGGAAACTACACACCGAACTACCACCAGTTTCACAGGTAGTTCTCTCGTGGGTGGCGCTGTTTGCAATGCTGAGTTACGATGGCACAGTGCCTATTGCTGAAGCAGATGTTGTATGCACAAGTTTTATTAGCTATCTTTTAGCTTGACATGTTTTCCAAGTTGGCAATTTTACACTTTAAGACCGAACAACATACTATTTTGAAAACCAACTCAACAATTATTGATTTTAAATATCCTGCATGACGTTGATAGTAAAACAGGAATAGAAAGTAGTGATATCACGCAACTCAACTGCTATCTGCTAGTCCCTGCTTGATTGCGGGAAAATGTTTTGCTGATGAGGCTGTTAGCGAAGCGAAGATATTAATGGGTTATCACTAATTGGTTAAAGTTTATCCAAAATAAGTTTTTATGGTCATTGTGTCGAATGACAATTCACGTACGTCGAGTCCGTAACGGATATCGTACGTCCCATAAACCGTTGTACATAAATGTCAATGTGAAGTTAACATTGTCGTAACTTTGTAGATAGTATGGGCTACACACCTGCTATTCCCAGTGCTCAGGTGGGTAAACAAAGTCGAGCAGACTCATTCCGCTCGGCTCCTCACTCAACCATGCTTCGTAGCATTATGAAGGTTCAATTAGTTTGTAGACTGGGTCGAGTCAAGTCCACTTTCCTGCAGTAACCCCTGGAAAACGAACACCTGTACACCGAACGCCGGTGTAGTGCTTCTTGAGAGAGCAATGTCTCCTGAACTCTACAACAGAATTAAGAGCCGTATACGATTCATAAATTCTGTCGCCTGACAGTGATCATAGAATACACCTAGTTGTCTAATCCTTGAAAACGACTTTCCTAGTCAGTTTGATTTAACTTTGAAGTGAGTAAATAAGTCCCACCAAGAACCTTGAAATCGGGGAAATAGTGATTCTATGCTCTTAATGAAGCCTCTCTGGAAGGGTGATAAAAAAATTTTCTTTCTACACACAAAATATTAATTTCTTCCTTAAACTTCTGTAGCACACTATCTTAAAATTGAAATAAAGTCCATGGTGTTGGTCATTGTGAGAATTCATCAGATTGAGCATCGTTAAGTTAAAAAACATTGGAAGCTGTTCATTTGTATACTATTAAGAAATCTACAAAATTAATAAAAATTATAGAAATATTATTAAAATAACAATAACCTGCAAGAAACCACAAAAAAACCTAATCTAGAAATGCTCATAAATGAAGAAACATTATTTATTCTTCTTTATGCAAAACCCTCATGGCATTGCATCGAAAATGTCATCATTTACAGTGGAAGTGAAATTTGAAATGTATGGTCTTGTGAACTTCTTAATCACAAGAACGCATAGCTTATTAATATGGGTAGCATCTCCACAAACAAACATCTCATTCTTTTTGACTCTTGGTAAAATTATTTCAAACAAGGAAGACAACACATAAAACTGTCTAAGACAGTGTCTCCTGGAAGTGGCCGAGGCAACGTGGAGCAGTTCCACATGGCGTGCTACATTGAACTTCCTGTTTTTCGACGTGTGTCCGCATACTCTACACGAGTATCCAGTTTCTGTCAATCCAACGAACAATGTATATGACAATGCCACCTTCATTGCATGTTCTAGCCTAAGTAGAAACGACATCTGGTTTTGTATATAGCAGTCCACCATGATCATTTCCACTGATATCAATGGATTCAGCGACTGCACTGCAGCATAAGGAACGACACATTCATTACACAGTTCATGTTGTTCTAAATAACTAACTAGAAATCTGCAAATGTAGGCCATTGTCACACTAGCCATGGCCCTGTTGGTCTTCTTTCGGGCATTCGAAATTCTGGTTCAATTGCATTATGCATCTTCTTTTTTGTATTGTCATTCATACTCCAGTCAAGCAATGATGGGTAAACACTCTTCACTCGCAAAGCTCTTGGTATTACTGCACATTGATGCTGAAATTGTTCCAATGATGAGAATCCTGTGTACAGTATTTTTTGGTTTATGCTAACTGCGTCAACCCATTGTGGGCAGATTGTCAAAGTTTAATCGGTGGGTTAAAAATAACTGGAACTCGTTCTCTAAAATATACTGGCTATATTGTACAGTTGACTGTGTTGTGAGGACTGCAGCTGTGCAGTAAGTATTTTTGCTCCATCCATTTCTTCGTGGTAATTGCCACTTCCTTTCTTTGCATTGGACACAAGCTCAGCTGCAGGCACGAAACCATCTTCATTTCCAGCATGAAGAATAATCAGCCAACTTTTTCCGGGTGGATTCTTTAATCCTGTAAGGCCTTTCCCAAACGCATCGCGGGTACTTTTAATGGTTGTGTCATTCCAAACCTTCGGGTTCGTTTGGCCTGCATTGACCCAGGTTTCATCTAAATAATGGATTGGCTGATTGTTATTCCGGGCCTTTTGAATTTCCCGCAGATAACACCGTCTCCTTAAAATAATGTCATCACGTTCAATGAGAATACTCTTTTGTTTATGCTTGTTGAACTCAAAATCCAAATCACATATGATTTGGGAGGGTTTCATGACCCTCCACATCGTCGTTTTGCTGAAATTTGGCAAATCGTTATCATCATTTACAGCAAGTCGCACTTTTTCTAGAGTTGGAGTTTTGTTGATTAGATAAAAAATCCGTGTACTTTCCATCGAATAGCGGAAAGCGTGAATTCATCATACTTTTTCTTACGAGTCCTTGTAACTGTTATGTTGACAAACTTTTCGCTTGGCGTGGTCAAGCGCCTACCTGTTATTTGAAATTTATTCTTGATTAAAAAAATTGATGATTCCGAAACACCTCACAAAAGTGCAGTTTCCTCGACGATGGAAGAAAGATCTCGCAGGATTACGTTGGTGAAGCTAGCTTTACACATTCATCACAGTTTGCTTTTGAGAACTTGTGATGGATTTTTCACGTGGATGTAGCTTGTAGAACGAAGCTGGAGAGCTCATCGATGACACGGTTGGAGTATCCGACGCCATCTTTGAAAGTAGCCTTACTTATAAAAAACACATTACCCAGGATGCTGCATTGTCTGGTTGTCTTTTTTTACCTTGGAGGAAAAAAAAAGTAGGGATCAGGGAGGGGAACCACATTCCACTAGCGGCAGCAGACAGGTGTTAACTGGCACCTCCTTACTGAGTCAACACTGTCAAAAGATATTGGAACAGAGAATTGTCACCGACGGCTGCCACTGGGAGCGCTGGTGCTAGTGTCAAATCAACAAAGCAGTGTAGCTGGAGTGAGGATTGATTCTCAACGTGCTCATTGCTCATCATTGATAGCCATTGCTCATTGATAGTTTTTGTTGCTAGCGAATTTTACTTATTTTTTAAGTTATTAACAAGGTAACAATTTTATAATGAATTTTTTACCAAATTAGGCAAGTAACAATTAAAGTAACATGCTTTTAAGATGGAAATAATGTTGAAACAAATGGTTCATCTAACAATACTTCTATGACTGCCAGATCTCTGTCAAAACTCGAAAAAATACAAAGATGGCATTTCTTTAGCCCTAGTAGAGTCAAGCACATTTGAATCTGCCCATAGTAAGTATGTTTTTTTTTAATGCATAGACACCATCTGTTTCGGTGATGTACTTTACGTCTCCCCTTAATACTACTTCCCAAATATTTCTTGAAGCCCCAGCCCATAGACACTTTACTTCGATTAAAATATCTTTTGAAGAGATTCCATCCGGGGAACAGGTCAAATATGCATGAGTAGGATGAATAACTAAGCCATAGTTTTCAACCTTTTCCGCAAACATGGTTTTGTACACACGGACTGCAGTGGGTTCCCACATCTTTCCGTGTTCAGTGAATTGGTTCCCTTTGAAACTTCTCATTTGGTGTAGATCAGAAATTTCTTTTTTGGTTAGGGCTTCATTGGTTTTTGAAGTGGTTGACCAATACTTGTAGCATCGGCTTGCTGTAATACGAAGCTGTCTATGCTTTTTCCACTCCGCATCATTTTGCTCAAGAGTTTTCAATTCAATAGTGGCAGCTTTGTGCCAGTCAACCGCAACAAACTTATCATAAAACTCCTCGAGTTCCGGGATAAGCTTCACATCAGTCATATTGTCACAAGGCAGATGAATATCTTTAAATTTGCTGAATCTGGTGTCTAGTTCAGCATGGTACACTTCTTGTAGAGGGGTTTGTACTAAATGGTGAACAGGTTCTTTAAAAAATTTGTACAAAGCACCTCGCTCACCTGCCGCATTCAATAACTCGTCGAACAGTGTCGAGGGCACATTGTTGCTTGGTGTGAATGATTTGGGAGGAACACCCACACAGCAAAATTTGGCCCTCATTATAAGTTTGTGCAGTTCAATTGCCGCTGATTTTAACTTGCCCCATTTTTGCTCTCGGCCGGTGCAAGATTTATCCTCCCAACTTAATGTTCCTACTTTATTGAGCAGGAGAAGAACAGCAACATAATGCTTACACATACCAGTGTTACCAGCAGGGCATGAACATTTCACTTCAAATGATGTTCCATTTGAATTTAAGTCCACTAGAACATCTGCAGGAAGCGTAAGACTTGATGTCCTCAATGCAAATGCTTCGATCCTGTAGCCAGAATCGTACACATTTGACAACTCGGTCACCTCGCAGCTCATAATGTGATTTTTCTTCAGTTTTTGCTCACCTTCAGTCAAAGCATTCACTCTTCCATTCAAATACTGAAGAATCGTTGAAAGGTCCAAGTTGACGGGTACCGCAGCTACAACAAACAAATTGGAAATAAGATTAAGATTAAATTTCCTTACATTTGGATATACTGTATTATTTCAAAGATATAAAATAGATTGCTTTCAACTCTCTCTACTCTACAAAAAAAAAATGGTGCAATTTATTTTCCTAAAAATGTACATGCAGGGTTTGAGTTGTAATCAACAAAAACTCCAAGTGCATTTGTAGGAAAATAAATTGTCAACTTCAGCATCGTTGTTTAAAAAGGCATTTACTCGTTTGGTAAGGGATTCAAATTAAATTTCTTTTAATTTATGAATTTGATTGATGAGACGAAAATTCGTTATTATTGGTGGTTTGCCATTCGGTTTTTATTATAAATAGGGTTAATAAAAGCACTGAACAAGTTTCAAAGCATCTAAGCTTAATCATCAGCAGTATGAATTTTAATTTTCAACCTTGGCAGTTACCCAAGCATTCCAGCATTGGGATTTGCCTATTTTAAAATTTATCAACATTCTTTTTGACAACAGACTGTTATTAAGTTACTAACATAACATATTATCTGGGATTTCTTATTTATTAACGCAAGCAGGATTCCATGTGTGCAAGCAATGTGTGTGTGATGACCACACACAAACTCACTACAAAGTAACTTTATTTTAAAAATAAAAACGTCCTTGGAAAGCATTGATGTCCTCGGCAGACATTATTTTGCAACAAAACACCTCAAATAATTTTAAAAATAGTAAAAATTTGCGAGAATAAACAGCCAAAGATGAACGAAAGTAAAGCAATGGCTAGCAGAGCAATGACTTCAGTGTTGACCCTCGCCCTCGATGTTTTTTTTTTCCGCTAGGACCTGATCCCAGTGGTGACAATAGTGCCACAGCTCTGCTTTCAGCATTTGGTCTAGACTGCTCAAATTACATAGCTGCAGCTAAACTGCAGTTGGTGCCAAGCAATTCTGCTGGTATCTGCTTTGGGTTGCTTGCAAAATTTTTTGCATCACTATATCCTTCAATGCGCTTAATTCCTATTCCTGTACAGTTTGCTTCCCAGTTAAGGAATAGCTGGGAAGCAAAGGTCAAAATTCTTAACAAAGTTGGACAAAAATAATTCAGAGGCCACATTAACGTCATTACATTCATATACCAGTGACAATCAAATTCAACCATCAACTTCAAGAACTTGGCCTTTTGTGCATCGCTAAATTGTCTAAGCATATAAGTATAAGAGTTTTCATTGTGGACATGCATTATTTGCTTGTCAAGATTACATAAGACCGGTTGGTAATCTGAGAGGTCCCAATCTAGTAAATCAACACTATTACACCTCGTATCAGTTGCAATAATATCCAATTTTGAATTTTTACTCATACCATATCGTATATTCCGTATCAAGAATTTGTAGTCCAAACATTCAGCAGAATGGTTAATCTATTTGCAATTTGCATACACATAGTCTTGTGCAATATCTATATTTAAGTCATTCACAATCAACAGTTTTACTTAGGTTATACAACTAAGGAAAAACTTTCACCATGTCATCTGAAGTAACATATGCCGTTGATTACTCAGAACGCTTGTCAGTTACTTGACTTCATTTACCGACTTGAAAACGGCAACAAAACAAACGACGAATTATTGCAATTTGTTGGTACTGAAGGGAAAAAATAGAATTTTTTTTAACTTTGGCTATTCCTATGTGATTAGACGACTTTTGTTGTTTTAGGAGCATGAAATGCCACCCAAAGAATGTGAATTCCCGATGAGTTCGTCCAATGAAGATGTGAGAGACAAAACTGTCACACCCGTTTCCCAGGGGGAGAGAAAGTGTTGGTAGTATTATGTACTGAAATGTTTGTTAGTCAATACGTCGAAGTTTTTGGCCAGTGACTATTCTCTTAAGTCGTTCTATGATAGAAAACAAATCTCATTTAGGATTATTAGCCTAGTTGTTTTTAATCTTTTATCATGATCTGATATTTAAACATGGCTGTTCTTATGCACTGACCACATTTCAGTCCCTTAAATGCAGGTTGTTCAAAAAGCACACATTGGTGAAAAATCTTACATGTTTTATATTCCACCACTATTTTTTATTTTATTTTCTTAAGCTAATAATTTTTGATGATGATGTTTACTCGGGTCTTTAGATTTATTTTTTTTTCTTGTTAATTTTTTATTTATGGGTTTGTGCTTTGCCACTCTTTTTACCGTCTCGGGTTGTTCGGTTTCTGGCTCGATATCAATAATTACATCTGTAACTGTGCTTGCTGTGTCATCTACCCCTTGAGGAAATCCCCCTTGTGTCGCCTGTTTCTTCGTCTAGCCGTGGCTGAGTATTAGGTTGCCGGGTGGCCGTTGGCATGACCCAAGGCTGCTCATGCACCACCCCTCTACTCCATATCGATGTTGCGGGGGGTTCTGGTGCTAGGTCTTCACCACCACCCTTGGGGCACCAAAAATTTTAACTTTTCATAGTCCGATATCATTCCATACCGGACTATGATATCGATGTTGAATGGGTCGTCGTTTTATCACTTATACTCTCTGCTGACGGAGGATTTTTCTTTTCTTCCTCCCTCACACTTTCATCTTCGGTTTTAACCGGCTTGCACGCACTCTAAATCTTTTTTGGTTTTTTTTATGTACCACTTCAAAATTAACAGGGGTCGTCTGTTTTACAATACGGTAAGGCCCTCACCATCTTGGTGATTTTTTACTTAACCCCGGTTGAACGACCACTTCATTAACATTCACTCTATCACTCACATTAAATGTATATGGTTTATTCTTTTTGGAATGATACTCTTTCCGCTCTTCAACCGCTTTATCAGAACACCTTTTTTGCCCATTCATGCTCGCGCTGCATTCTTTGCAACAACTCACTTTTATAATTTACATCAACATCATAACACACCTTTTGCGGTGCTGTTAAACGTCCATGGGAAGACAAGGGTCTCTCCCATATAACATAAAATATGGTGTCTCATTAATCGGCCTGTGAACGGTGGTGTTATATGCAAACAATGCAAACTGAATCCAGACATTTCAATTTTGTTGGTCGGCTGTCGTGAAGTGTGAGATCATATCCATTAATGTTCTATTGACACGTTCATTGGCCCCTTTACTACTGGAATGGCAGCTACTCGTGTATATGCGATTTATATGTAACAACTTGCATGTTTCTTCTATTAGCGGCGCCATAAAATTACTTCCACGATCGGTTAACACTTGACTGGGCATCGAGTGCTGCAAAATAATGTTTTCAACAAACACTTTCGCTACGGTCTTCACTTTTTGATCGGGCATTGTTACAGCTTCACAATACCTTGTGAAATGGTCTATCATCAATAAAATAAATTTGTTTGAATTTAACACAGTTACTAATGGGCCAACCACGTCCATTAGTCCATTGTTTATTTCCAGAAAATACTGTAAAGTGGCTTGCCTACGCTTTTCCGTTTGCATACTTTTAGCACACGATCCACACCCTGTATAGTACTCATTCACATCCTTTCGTAACGTGGACCAATAGAATTTTTTTTGCAACTTTTGCCACATCTTTTTAGCTCCTACATGACCTGCCGTGGGAATATCCTGACACATCCTCATTATGTACCAAATCAAATCTTTAGGTACTACAATCCTCTCCCATATTTCATACTTCATTTCGATTCTTTACTGGCAACCTGTTATACAACATTTCGTCATTATCCAGGTCAACATGCCCTAGAATAGGCCAGAAATTCGAATTGGTGGACTTTGAAATTGTAAACCATCTACATTAATAGTAACGGTAATGACATTTTCAGGTAAAATGCCATGACGATTTTTTAAAATACAATAATATTTCCAATTATTGTTCAAACCATACTTGATGCTTGAAATCAAATTTTAAATCAACATGAAAATATTTTCCATCTTCAATGTTTTTGATCTCTGTTTCAACAAGTGTTTAATAATGTTCTAGGATCCAACGGTAACGAGGGATTTTTTGTTTTTATAGTTTGCAAAAGATGTTTTAAAGCAACATGAGTTATGTTGTGCTTAACTGCTCAGTCTTTTAAATCTTGGGAACAAGAATCGTCAGCATTACCAAATGATGCTACTACAGTCAAATGGTACTGATTCAGCATCACCATATATAAACTGGACTCGTTAGTTACAGTTGAAAGATTTAAAAAACAGTGATAATCGAACATTTCTGATGATTCAGTGGGATCAGTAATCTGTTCACAATTCGTGCCTACTTTACAAGTCAGATGATTTGATGAATTTGTAAAGATGCATGAAAGTTCACTGCACTTCTGGAAATCGGCAATTTGAAATTGTCTGATGCTGATCACAAACATTAGTCCGTTCTTGTAGTTCTCTTGAAACTATTGATTTCACCCTTCGTTGTTTAGCTGTCTGAGCACTTGGCTTAATCTCCTTCATGCTGATTTGTTTCTTGTGTCTTCATTCGTTTGAGTCGACCTCCATCTCTGTCTTTGACGTATCATAGCCAGTTTTGAATTGTGGTCTCCATTTCCTTTTCGATGGCATTGCGAGATGATTGGTGTTTTCTGACAGCCACTGTTAACACTGTTGGACTTAAATAAGATTAGGATAATATTATTTTAAAGTTCAACTGAATACATTGTTAGCTGAAGCATGCGAAGCATAAAAGGCTATTGTTGAGAGAAAGTGGAATTATGTTAAAGGGATTCTTACGGTGGAAGCAGAGTTGTAAACACGCAGTTAAAGAGCGATGATGAAAAGGCAGAGATGTGGTGTTAATGGTGTACAAAGAAAAGAACGTTGCTGAACAAGTATAGTTCAATGTTAAAGACAATCGGTTTAATTATTGCACACTGCAATAAATAGTTATTCATTCAACTTGGTGTTAACTGCTTTATTATCGACGAGAGTAAGATTCTTTAGGCAGCAAGAAGAGAAAACGACACGTCGGTAGTGATCAAGGAAGGAACGTCGAACGGCTGAGCGAGGAATAACTACAGGATGACATCAAATGCGGGCGGGGATCGCCAACATTAAAAACAATTCTTTTCACAAAGAGTGCCAAAGAGATATTTATGACAAAACAAATTTATCTGGAGCCAGAGAAAAATGCTTGAGGTATAGTATGTTTACCATCTTCTTTATTGAGTCAATGTAATGGATTCTCCATAAATAAAAAATAATTTTTTAATAACAATTATTAGTGGAATTACTATTATTAGTGAAACATTTTTAATGTATTAGTTTAATTATTAGTGAAACACCTTATTAATGTTCCACTTTTTACAAGTGGAACATTAATAAGGTTTTTCACCCGTGTGAAGACTGATGAATTTTCAAGTTGGATGACTGACTAAAGCCCTTTTTACAAGTAGAACATTTACTTGTAAAATGTTCCACTTCAACTTGTCAAAGGCGGGCAAGAACTTCTGCGTAAAAGTGGCCTGTCACAGTCTTACCAGGAGGAACGTATTCATAATGAATAAGTCCGTCGCCATCAAAGAAAGCGATTAGCATGACCTTGACGTGAGACTTTTGAAATCGAAATTTCTTTGGTCTTGGGGAGCTTGGAGATCTCCATTCGGAGCTCTGGCGTTTGGTCGCTGGGTCGTATTGGTAGCACCAAGACTCGTCTCCCGTTACAATTGAATCGAGGAATGACGGGTCAGCATCAGCGCTGTCAATGATTTCACCACAGGAGTCCATTCTGCGTTGTGTTTGATCCTCAGTTAAACAGTGAGGAACGAATCTGGAACACACCTTACGTTTCCCAAGGTCTTCTTTCAAAATTTGCCTGATCACCTCCTTGTCAATCGTCAGTTCGTTTGCGATTAATCGAATAGTCAGTCGCCGATCTGACATCACAAGCTTGCGCACTTTCTCAATTGTTTCCGGCGTGCGCACAGAAATCGGGCGTTCTGGACGGGGGTCATCTTCAACACTGTCACGGCCCTCCCAAAAACGTTTAAACCATTCAAAGGTGCACGAACGAGATAGTGCGTCATCACCGTACACTTGTTTAAGCATTTCATGCGTTTCTTTAGCCGTTTTGCCCAATTTGAAGCAGAATTTGATGTTAATCCTCTGCTCCATTGCGACACTTCGACAATGCCAATGTCGCAGCTACGTTGTTATGCGTGTTACAAGGTCAACCGCTTTCTTCAGAATGCCACACTGCATTGTGTCAGCACAGATACACGACCTGGAAGATACAAGCAATATCGCGTTCAGGTGAGTTACGCTGCACGCACAGTGATGCCAGTCCTGGTACTTAATAGCTGCACCTTGTATATGGAAATAAACTCATTTACTCAGCATATCAAACATTCCAGTAGAGTGGTTGAGCCCAGCGAGGAATAAAAATGACCGACTGGACTTCTATTTGACCTTGAAGATGAGATCTCGTTAAATTACGAGAAGTCTCGTGTTCCCGAGATAGACGTGACAGAACATGTAGTAATCCCGTCTTGACTTGCTACTCCTCCTAACTTATAACCCCAATGCTAAACGTCCAGGCTCTTCCAATTTCTCCCCAATCATGAATTAACATACACAATATTTGCATCCATGATTGTTTCATTAATAGTAATGATTACGATGTTGTCTGGACCACAAACAGATTGGCAATTCAACATAGAACTGGATTGCCACTGTCAATCCAGATGCTACTTGAAACATTGACTTAGAAAAGGAACAAGTGGTAGCAGAAGCGTGTCCTGATTCGTGAATGACGACAATTCCAGAAAGTTAGGAAAAAGAGTGATTGACGGAACACGGTTGCTAAGAAGTATCAACACGGGTTGCCAAGGGAGACATCTTGAGAAACAAG
>JAQIWH010007227.1:0-11743 GCA_034695005.1 Cryptops parisi
TCAGCATTTCCACACACGATGGCGCTTTCATAGCTGGTGTGGAGGAGGAGGAGAAGGAGCTCTCTTCTCCTTTATTAAAGTGGATAATTTTGATGTAGTATTTTAGTAACTCAACATATTTTTTTTAATCTGAAGTGCATTGAAACTTGTATTTGCTCAAATATATAGTATTTGCTGTATATTTTTAATAGTGTTATAGTCGAATAAGTTTTTTTTTTTTGAGTCAATTGACATATTTTCTATAAGGATTCTTATACAAAATTATTTTTCATAAAATCCCTATTTCACTACCGATATTTTAAAAAATTGGTTTCTCGAAATCGCACGGATTCTACTGAATTGAAACTAATGTTATGCTATTAAATTTGGGAATTAACTTTTGGTTCACTCTGTACAATTCAACACGTGTAGAGTGTTTTTTTTTTAAAAAAAAATTATCCGTATAAAAAATTGTGTCTCTACCCACACGTGCATGACTAAAGAATAAAAAGGCGTTGATAGAAAGAAAAAGAAAAAGAAATGTCAAAATGCACCTTAAAAAGTTGGGGGAAAGGAGTTTTACTTCATTAATCTTTTCTTCCCATCTTAAGACAAAATTAGAATGAAGGGGGGTGAGGGGGGTGTAGTATGGAAAACGAGGCAAAAAAAACGGGGGGTAGTAGAAGTAGTAGTATTGGTAGAGGGCGGGTTGTTGCTATGCATGATGGGATTGGCGAGGAGTAACTTAATTAATCCCACTCGAGTAAAAGGGGGCTCGACTTAATTTGTTACTTTGGGGGACTGCTCGTGCACGAAAACGAGGCTTTGTTTTCCTCGTGGACCCCTCATTATCTCGCTTTGCGGCGACGTCGAGGAAATGGAAAAGAAAGGCTTCACTCTCATTAAGACAACTTTTAACGAACTAGGAAAGGGAATTGAAAAAAAAAAGTAGGGGTGGGGGTTTAGCCTAACTCTGTCTTCGCTCGCTCTCTTTTTTTTTATTTTGTTCTTTTTACATCATCATCATCATCCTGGTTGGGAAAAGAGATAAACCCGTTTTGTTTAGGAGAAAGTAAGTCGTTTTATTATCGTCACCTCGGTTCCCGAAGAAACCATGTTGTCTCCAGACAACTCTCAGTTTGAGGTTTTAAAATGAGCAATTTTTTCCACTTTTTTTGAAGTTTTTTGTTTTTTTTGAAGTAGCCGATGCAGATGTGTCACTGTTTTGTCAAGTTTTGAATGTGTGATTTTTTTTTCTGAGTTTCTGAAAAATAAATTTATGATTTCGATAACAGTTTGTTTGTAACGACTTTTGAAAGTTGGCGATAATTATTAACCGTAAATTTTTTTATTATAGCTTCATATCGTCTTTATGGACAATCGTGGGGGTTAAAATAACAATTAAAAAAATAAAGTGACTTGGCCAGTCGAATACTTGATTTGAACGCGATGCAAATTTCAAGTAGGCCTACACTACTACTGCACGTTACTTGAATTATCGATTACTTTAGTATAAATGACAAAAAATTTAGGTTTCTATCGTAAAATGTCAAGTGCACTATGACGATGTCAAATTATTGATGGTTATTTTTTATACAGTACGGTACGGTACCTTATAGTTTTTAATGGGAAACTGTAAAGTGTACAGCTGTATATCACTCATGTTGGTTATTTGTTAGTTTTGTTGAAATGAAACGTTTCAAGTACATTATATCAACTTTTTGATTTGTTTAAATATTTAAATTGTATCCTATGGATTGTATCGAATTATCGTATACTGTGTACATTAATTTTAAGTTTTACTTTTAACATTGATGCAATCTATTATACCTTAGGTTTAACTTGTATCTACTGTATATAATTTGTCATGTAATTGATTTTACGTTAATAATGAATGATATACTCGATTAAATACAAAATGATTAGAATTTGTTTGTATTTCGTACTATTTTTTGCTGTTTTCTAAAAAAAAATAATATCGTAATTATTACATGTAATAATAGTGTTTGATATTTATTGTTGTGGTGTGGCTAACTTTAAAACCCATAAGCGTGTCAAATGTTACGACGTTAAGTTTTGTATAAACTTATGATAACGTCACAACTTCGCCGTAGTATGAAAATTATGGAGGAGCGAATTTGAAATGTCACCACTGAAATAAGATGGTCGTTTGGGATAGGAAGGGGGGTGGGGTGTAGGTCGTTGTATAGTGTATCCTATAGAGTACCTAATAAAGAATTGCCACCACCACTATGAAGAACAACAACAACAAAACACACACGAGCGAGACAACGTCGTAAACAATTTGTATCCAACAAGAGCATCGCACTCGTGTTTTGTTATCTCGTTGGTATCTTTTTTTCCGTGATTCTGCTCCATATTTCTGAACCTTGGTGAGACATGGGCGAGATGTTGGCAGATGATAAAACCACCCTCAGGGTCCCTCGGCTTCTGCCTTTGTGTCTTCTTGTGGTGGGTGTGGGTGGTACCACACTAGAGACTAGACGACGGTTATATACAGTGTGTACGCATGTACACAGATAGATGTAAATATATATATAGAATAAAAGTTACATACAGGGTGTCCCAAAAGTTTGACCCCAGAGAAAAAAAATATAAGAAACCCAGTAGGGGAATTTATCAATTTTCTGCTGATTTATCGGTTACAATACGCATGTTCAAAATGATAACCCATTGACTTCAATACATTTCGAAGTCGTTCAACGCCAAGACCTTTGAACAAACCTTAGAATAGTTTTACGATTACTTCTTATGCTTTACGAGAATTTTCTTGCCCTAATAAGAAACGAGTTTTATACTTTATTATTTACTCTAGTAATAGTTTATCATGAAAGAAGGCTCATTGATAATACATACAGTACCGGTACCTATATCAACGTCGTCACGCGCGTTGCTTGCAATGCATTATTTGTTGGATTGCGTTTTCTTGAACGTCTTATAATGTTAGTTTTGTGAAGTGGTTTAAGTAGATTATGAGGTGTTGGTCGTTATTTATGCGATTTTTTACAACCGTTTATTTAACTTGGCTTGTCCGTTCTGTGTGTGTGTGTGTGTGTGTATGTGAGCGTCAACATTTATTTTGACCAACTTCCCGGTATCCCAGAAAGCTGAAATTTGAAACGCAGACACAGTCTGCGGAACATCTAATACATTTTGACGGATCAATGTCGTGTCAATGTCAAAAAAATGTCGCGTGGAAGTGGAGTGCTGACGTTGTCAATCACATACCATACTTCAATTCAAGCATTGTTAAGCCAAACAACACATTGTTATAAATAAACATACATGCTACATAACATACATATATATTTACATAGGCCTAGTTTACTACCAGTTTATCGAGCAACCATTCATTGTTGTGAATCCAAACACTTGACACCAATCAACAAAAATTTTTTTCCACGTGTTTGTTTCGAGTACTTTAAAAAAAATTTTGAAAACAAAAGCACAGTATCAAGCTACGTTAAAAAGTGGTACTAAAAAAAACAGTTTTTCCCTACTACTTGTTATAGTTTACATTTTTGTTCTTTTCAAAAGCATGTTTCAAGTGCCTATGGGAAAAAAATAAAAACATGGACAAAAGGTTGAAACGTAAACAACAACACACGACGTGACACCATGCGACATTTTTGACAGTATGTAGGGTTAATGATGACAAAACTACCCATCGTCACCAAATGTGAGAGTTGGTTTTATTTCTGCACTATGTTTTTGCGATACTAGGCCTATACGAGTGTTCTGTACTTGCAACTTATTTAGTTAGGCCTATACAGTAGATTTCGCGGTTCGTTTTTTGGCCGTGTTAAATACGGAAGACATTTATTAGCGTACTGTATCAATAACAAGTTTAATTTTATTCTTGAAGTTTTTAAAAACTAATTTAAGGAGTAGTAAGTTGACTATTCTTCCGTGTAGATCGGTGATGAGATTTTGGCTAATAGGCCTATATACTTTAGCGATGCGCCTATATTGCTTTAAAGAAATGTAATAGTAAATGAGAACAACTTAGATTGACATCACTTGCATTTGTACACTCAATGCCAAATCTGTCAACGCTTTAAGTTGAGCCATGTGATTGTAACATATACAGTTTCATAGGTAAAACACCTTTGCTGGTTTTGGAACATTCTCAAGACTGCTAGTTTTTGTTTTGCTTTTTGTCAAAACGATTGTCGCTTGGAATAAAATGTTATTAAACTGGTTGAATGTGGGTTATTCGTATAATAGGTACCGTACAATAATTAATCTTGAGAACTATAATATTGACTTTTCAATCAAGAGTAGTTCCGTCTTAATTTTGTTTTTTATTTATTACGATCGAACATGTTGGAAGAGTGATATCGTTCACTCGGTATCGAGACATAATTTGCGCGTGCTCGAATTTTATGAAGCGTGTGTATATATATATCAATTGACGATCACAAGTAGGCCAAATCGAAAGTGGGTCCTACTTTTTGTGTCGGGTTATGGTGGGTTTGACCATTTCATAGGATATCTTTTTTTTTTGTGACTACACACTGTCGTGATACAAAGACTGGGGCTTTTCTATCACGTGATTGGATCGCGTCACGGAAAGGGGGTGGAGAGTACACGTTTGGAAAGGGGGGGGGTGCGACATTGACACTCGCACTAGTGGCGGTAGGTACTACTGTAGTAGTAGGCCTAATAATATAAGCGGACAAAAGACAAAACGACACTTACCTCGGACTGTGGAATTTTGTTTTTTTTAGGGTTACATTATTTTTTGGAGGGAAAAAGTGGAATGAGTGTTGATGATGATGGTGGTGGAGAAAGAAAAAAAGATGGTGATGGTGGACGACTCGGAGAAAGAAGACGAAAGGAGCGCGTGGCGTCGTGGACGTTGCGTGGGCGTCGACTGGGGGTTTGCCACTTTGGGGTCCCGGGTTTGTCGAGGGTCTTATCAGGTTGGGACCAGTCGCCAGCTCGTGCGCGAGCGGCAAGCACTCTTCGGTCTCTCCTCTTCTCTTTTCTCTCTCTCTCGCTTCGGTATACCTTCTACCACTAGTAATGGTAGCAGTAGTAGTAGTGGTGCGCGTGAGAAGAGTGTGTGTGTGTGTGTGTGTTCTGTGTCGCCTTTTCTCCTTGGCGCTGGGCCCCATCAATAGTGAATTTATCTTATCTGGAAGGCGAAAGAGGCCGGGCTGGATGGACTGGAAACTGTTGTGTCCACATAATCCGTGCTTAAACAACGCCACCACCATCACCTCTGCTACTATTACCACCACCACCACTACTACTACTACCATTGCTGTTACGAAGACCACCGCCATCACCAAAACAATACAAACAGCCACTATCGTCACTAACCTTTTCTTCAAGTTTTCCGCCACAGATAACGAGTTCAAGATGGATGTGTTACACTTGTATTGCACCCATGTCTTTGGGGAGGGGGGTTTGGATCGTGATGAATTGGGTCTCGATGATCCAGTTTTTTTTTCTATATTGCGTTTTGATATAACGTTGATACATTGTTATATACCGTAACGTCACAATCGGTTGACAATTTATAGGAATGTGTATTTTGTTTTCGTATCTCAATGTCCGTTTGTCAACACGAGGGTTTCGTTTTCTTCTGGGTCAATTGTTCTTGGATAGAAAGATAATATCAAGTATCTTGTTATTTTTTTGTCAACTTTAAGGTTTCATTTTTTTGTGGTTGATGCAACGTTTGGTTTAACTCTGTTGGTGGTTATAAAATATATCATCGGTATGGTTTTGGTCATTTTTTCTTTGGCGAGTTTTTCGTTTTAACTACCAATCTGCTGCATAAATTATTCTGAAAAGATGGATGAATTATGATGATAATAAGGTTTTGTGAGTTTGTTTTTTGTTGGTTACTTGGTGGTGTCATGTCACTGTGCTGGAAGAACAACAACAACAACGACGACCCTTCGTTTATTCGATTGGCTAGTTTCCAAAGTCGAAAGTCTTCAATTGAAAACAACTCTTTTTACTTGTCCGGAGTTGACATTTTTTTACAGTTTGTAAATCCACAGTCCCGTTTCACTGTTGGCTTCTTGCCGTTTTTTTGAGATTGGGTAATGTCTCAACCCGTGATGGGTGACATGAATCACTTAGGAATATCTGGCGTTCTTCTTGCAACTCGGTCACAGTAGCACTTCACTATTTTTTGAGTTAGACTCGAGCGTGTTTTTCGAGTTCTCGAATCGTCCATTAGGTGCGAAGAATGTGTATCCGATTAGGTTTATCCATTTGGTGCGTGATTCACTTGTCGGATTGAATAATTTATGGGATATTCCATTTTGTCCATCGATGTTCTGTCATCGGTTGATTTCTCCAAGTTAATGAATGACAGTTGGCGTTGAAATAATGGACGCGTGACGTAGCCATCGAATAATTCGTTTCGTACAACGCTATTGCACGTGCATCAATCGAGTATCGATGTTGGCGAGGTTAATTTTCGATGACCATCTGTTTGTAGCAACGTTCACCAATTAGTGGTGAAGGATTTTCCATTGGAAAGAGGATATAAACGAAATATCCGAAACGATCATTTCCGGGTATCTGGAACGTTCGAGCGGTGTATCCAATTGGATGAGATTTGTCATGACGATGCCGTCAGATGTTCTTTGGCGACCTTCTTGGAACTATGGCCGATCTTTATGGGAAGTTCATTGCGAGACATTTCGTTACCGGCGGTCCTTGGCACTGGTATTAGGATAAAAGGAATAGATATAACGGGGGATGCGTAGGTGATGTAATTTTTTTTTCTTCAAGAAAGGAGGTATTTAGCGAATTGGGGTTAAAAAGGGGTCTACGGGGTTAGAAAAAAGTGGGGGAAAAGGGAGACACGTTGTTCCTCTTCGGCAGGCAGATGGGAAAATGGTTGTGCGCGCGCCAGCTTCGACTTATATATTTTGCCCGACTCTTTTTGGTCGAGGGGGGCGATAACAAATCATAATAAAGAAATTAATTACCTCGATTGGCAATCGGTGCTATCTGGAGCGAACAGAGCACCAGCCGCCTTTTTGCCACGCGCCGTAATTACGCCATCTCTGGGAATATTTTAAAACTCTTTGACTTTCGACTCTGTCATTCCCTAATCTTTTTCTCCCACTTTTTTTTTTTCTTCCCTTTTTCCCTCACACACACACACACACACACACACATATCTCTCGATTTTTTTTTCTAAATAAAAAAAAAAGGCGCGTGCAAAACTCGTATCGGAAAACTAGTCGTTAATTACCTACCTATCTTCACCAACCTCTGCCAGAAAATTAAGATAGTGTATTTTTTTTTACATTTATTTTTTTTTACCACTCGCGTGCTGCTTCGAGTTCTATCTTTTCTCCGAGGTTTATGATGTTTGAATCGTTTCATTGGTTGATCGAAAACGATCAATGACATCACTGTTTCTTTTCCTCCTCTCCTCCTCCTCTTTCGTGCCACGATTTTTGGAGACATTTTGTCCGCCATCGCGATGATGTCAGGCGCCATGTTTTTTGTATTGGTGACGACAATAGGTTTTATTTTAATTAAGAAGAAAATGGGTTTTAAAACGTGTTTAATGATACAGTATATCCTATAGTGGGAGCTTAGGTTTACAGCACAAACATAAAGGATGTAATTTGAATAAAGCAAGGACAAATAAAAAAGTAGAAAATAAAACTAAATCTTATACATCGAGTCAGTGATACTAGTATACAACATAGACTTTACAAATATACAGATGTGCAAAAATGAATAAAAAAACGAGGACAATAAATAGAAACAAACTGAGTGGACAAGAAGTAGAACTACTACAATGATGATAAAAATGGAATCTATGAGACATTCTTATATTGCAAGCTTCTCAGGCATTTTCCGTGTCATTGTTTTGAGCATTGGAACCTAATGCCTCTAAGGATAAGAAAGCAGTTGCACATGTCAAGAATTTAAATTAAGAAGATAAATCGTGATTTTTTTCAATATTTTTCAACCATAATCTTTGAGCTCACTTATATTGTTTGTTTTTTTCTTTTAAGATTTTATTTTGTTATATACCTGGTATAAGAATTTTTGGTTTTTGATTCCTTTTCGGTACTGTGTTGTTGTTTTGGTGATAATGTATATTTTGGTCCCCATTTTGGACTGTGAATAATAAACAAACAAATATAGTGTTGTATTTTTCAATCTGTGGATTGTGTGACGAAAATAAAATAAAATAAAAGTATGACCTGCAAATATTAAAAATTGACACTTTGTTCGAGAACAAAATGCGTTCAGTTTGACACCAGCATTAGTTAGAATTGTTTAAACAATAATTTCAAAGACGTTTTCAGCATTAGATAGCATGTCCGGAATTGTCATTTATAGTGTCACGTTATTCGGTGGTGTATTATATCGATTTTCTAAATGGTACAGTAGTCATTTTGGGATGAAAATATAGCTTTAATTTTAAAACTTAGAGATACCTTATAGCACAAAGTTGACACGTGTGACATGAATTACAATAGAAAACAGGTGGAGGAAGCTACAGATGGACCTTTTTTTAAAGGCAGGCTCGTGTCGTACCCGTACGTAAATCAGTCGCAACGTTTGTTGTGTCGTACGGATGGGGGAAAACAAAAAGTAGAAAGTAGACAGTTTCCATTCTATACTCTTTGATATTTGTCTCGCGCGTGGTGTCTTTTGAGCGTGAAGCCATAAAAGTCGTTGGGAAAACAATACCCGAAAAGTAGACCCGAGTGGGACGGTCCGAATTTTTCGGAGGTCACGTGTCGTGTCGCGCGCTGATGTGAAAAAGCGGAACCGAACGATCGTTTCGGCACGTGCCAAAATCGTTTCACTCTTCGCGGACATTCGAAAGAGGCCAGATGGGGTTCCCCGTCTCGCGCGGTGTACGTGAAGTATTTTCATTGACACGTAGCCTAAGCGCTCTTCGCCAAACCTGCCATTCTAGATATCTAAAATACATTTTAGCTCCGTGCCGTGTGTAGAACAGATCTCTGGCGAACCTTTCAAAAACGACTTGTCATTTTATGGTGTGTCAATTTGGGCACGCGTGCCACGTGTTCGCCGGTCTTGAAAGCGACACGATTTTTTTTCTTCACTTTTTCAATTGTCAATCGTCTTAAGAAAGATACTACGGTGAAATAGTGTTGTCTCGTCCAAGTCTAGGATCTAAACGACACGCTGTAATTTTGTGGGAGTTGGTGGTTGGCGGAGTCTATAATTATCGGGTTTAAATAATGATAGGCCTTCTGTTGGTTGCGGTTTGAGTTATTATCGGTGGTTTCGTGAGTGAACACTCACATAGGGGTTGGGAGTCGCCACGGGTGTCGACCAGGTGTCTCGTTTCGGTGGTGTGTTATGAGAAAGTAGGTGATGTATCTTGAGACAGGTGAGGGTAAAATCAGATAAGAACTGGGAGATGATAATCTATCCAATTTTAGGTGGTAAGACCTGATTTTTCCAACAACAAACGTTAACGATTTTCGGGCGCTGCAGTGATTTGGAATGGGATCGGATTCGTTTAGTCAGCTTGAAAATCTTTTAGATGACAGATTATATAAAATACAGTGGAATCCGGTAGTCACGAATAATATTATCAGTCGGCTATTGTTATCATTATCAGTCGGTCCCAAGCCACTGCTCAATGTTTCATTTCCATCGTTTAATGTTATCAGCCGGCTATTGGTATCAAAAAGCCCAAGTTCAAAAGTGATCACAATAACCGGATTCCACTGTATTAAAACTTTTAGTTAGCGTGATTAGCTAATTGTCGATTTAAACTTAATGAAGATTTTGAATGTATAGTTTAAACTTTCGTAAATGATGTACTACTTGAAACTTTTGTAAATGATGTACAATATTATACAGGTAGATAGGTACTTTGGGTTTAACGAGGGCACCGACTGGCTTTTACAGCTATGTCATTTCGCCCTCAGACTTTATTTTAATTGGAAATACAGAAATGTTGATGATAAACATGGAACAGGGTTTTATGATGCAGGAAGAAACGGGAGTGCCCCGAGAAAACCTGCCCCCGCATATATTGTGTGTGTGTGTGTATATATATTATACAATATATGTTGAAAAGACAAAACATGTTTCACCGGGAGGCACGATTTTGCAATTACCGCAGAGTAAGATTTAATTAAATTTAAACTGGGTAAAAAGTTAGAATGTTTAGTTTACTTGACATTTTTTTCAGACGTTTGAATTCTAACAAAACGCGATTTCAAGAATAATTTCTGCCTGGCATTTAGCTTTGTTCGACTTAAGTCGAAATGTTGAGCTACTAGAGGGACTTATTTTATTTTATTCGATGATGGTGTATACTTTTCGATACATGTCGCGAGTTGAAGTGGACAACATCACGATATATATCGCTCGTAAAGTCGGTGGTAGATGAAGGAGAAGGAAGAAAAAAAAATTGCATAGTCAACGAGTGCATAAAATGAAGTGGTTGCAGATGCAGTTGACGATAGAAACGCGTCTCGTCTATTGACACCACGCTGGAATGGTAATTTCCAAACGAGATGGGGGGGAAAACGTTCCCGAACGTGCATTGTGTCCTAATACGTTTTCGAGCCGCTTTTCCCTCTTTTCATCCACCACCCCCTTTTCTCCCTGCTAACACCCCCACCCCCCTCACTTTCCCTTTTATCGGCGCGCGAGATGCTGCTTGTGCGCGTGCGTCGTCCCAAAGTAATAGAAATGGCAGCCAATCTCATTTGCCGCTGTCAATTGGCCAAACGCTGTTTAACGAGAGGCGCCATTCTTCTTCTTGTCGTTGTCGTCGTCGTTTTGAGATGGTCGCTTAATCGAAACGCGTTAATGGAGGGAATGGTTGAGCTTTTGTATTATTATTCGTTTTGTTCCCATCGCGACGTTTGCCTATTATACACGAATTTCGTGACAACGACGATTTTTATTTTTTTTTCTCGTATGTACCTCGTTGGAATTGGAAATGTATTTATACACCGCTAACACCATCTTTTGGTGGTTGTTGTTTTACATTTTATTCTTGTTTAATTTTTTTTTAATCTACTTGTATGACAATTGACAATTATAATTTTGTGGAAAGAGAATAAAATAACGTTTTTTTTTTGAACAATGACAAATTTTAATGAAGTAGGAGAAAAGTTGACCTACAACGTGGCGATTAAGAGTCGTGTTGTGCAGGGAAGCACGAGGCGGAGCTTTGCGTTTGTCGTTGTTTTTAGCGTTACGTCAACTAGGATGACGTGTGAGCTTATCGGTGATTGGTGGATGATGATAAACTAGCCACTCACAAGATACTTAGGATCGTATAATTAAAAGAAGTTTATTATATCTATTATTTTTCATTTTTAAATTTTGTTAATATAAACATTTATTTATTTATTTATTTATTTATTTATTTATTTATTTAAACTTCATCCCTTAGAGACACAAAAACAAACAATAATTATCAACAACGGGTGAAGAGACAACAAAACAATTGTTATATTTATAAATATAATTTATTTCAGTTTTTCAAATGCATACATAGTTTTAACTTTTATTTTTATTGTATTATATTATTATTATTATTAATGTGCTGTTTATTGTTTCCTATTATTTTTTTAATAAAAAGTTGGAGACGTTTTGGTGTTATTCAATTTAAAGCCATAAATATATCATTCATTTTGATACCGTGTATAGATTATAATATTTTGTTTTTATATTTATAGTATCAAAACAAGGTTTTAAATTAAAAACTTACATTATTATAAAAATATACATGTACTTTCAT
>JAQIWH010007228.1:0-11742 GCA_034695005.1 Cryptops parisi
TATTTTTGTTCCTCATTGTTTTAAATCTTTGGTTAAAATATAAATATAAATAAATATAAATTTGCACACTGCCAACAACTACTACTGCTACTGTACAATAATTTACTTTGATGTGTGTGTATGTTATTCTTTAACTCCACAGGTTTACCATAAAAAAATGTGAGTAAAATCAGCCACAGGGAAAGCTATGAATGTTGTCGAGCAACATAACAATTATGTTACTGCTTAATGAAAGAAACACTTCCCAGTTATTGTTGACGGGCATACGGCTACGTGGCATGATATACGTACACTCATGAGATTTATTTAGCGAACAGAAAAGCAGATTATTTTATCAAACTCAGCCATTAAAGCAATTCATTTCGTTGTGGGCCACTCACTACAAGTTGTAATCACAGTTCACATGTAAACCTTAAGTAGTACTTGTATTCACTGATGCAAAATTTCAATTGACGACGATAGATAAATTTCATACGACGATTGAATACGAATCAACTGAAGTCCCCGGGCTATAGCACGGGTTACCATTTAGTATTAATCATTCATTTGCAGTTGTTACTAACGATGACAGAAGTCAAAATAATAGTATTGAATAGAATTTAACTTTTACAGTTGATCAGTATTACATTGGGATAGTCCAGTATAATACTATTATATATTAATAAATTTTGGCAATTTTCTTCATTACACAACGACAAAAAAAGTGAACGTACTTTGCAAAAGCAAACCTGCAAAAGATTGTACGTACTTTTTCTGTGATTTCTACATGACAAGTTTAAAAATATTGTTTCATTTCTATAAAAATTTTATTTCAAAGATACAACCACAGTAACTATATAACTAGCTATTTGGTTATATAAGTTTAGTCATGTTAGATTGAAATTAACGTTTAGGTATATAAAACAAAAAACCAACAAAAATTAAAAATTATGTAAAAATAGTTTACATGACAAGCGTTTCACTGCTTATAAAAAGTAATTTATTAAGTTCACTCAAGTAAAATAAGACATGATTTGAACTCATAACATGAATTCCATGAACCCATAAATACCAATAATAAACCCAAGTAAGAGTTCAGTTGGTTTCGTTTTAACAATTGACGATTCTGTTGTTCCGTGTTCATTCTGTTCAGTGTCCATTAAAACACATGTGGTAATCTCTGTACGATCGTTTTCCCGTGTCCATGGAGAAAATATTTCAGGTGTGACGCACGCAAAAGTCCCTGCTGAGGAATAGTAATTCACTTCTACTGTGTATGGTAGTTGAGTAGTTTTAGTAACGGAAATTTTTTCGACACCCATGTGACATTCATCTAGTAATGACTCGTCATTGTATCCTAAATCCAACTGGTAATTACCAACAGGAATTTGATGAAATACCAATTTAAATATCGATTTTTCTGCTTCGCCAGTATCGATTTTTTTGGCCGAAAACATTATTGGCAAATTATTAGACACCATGAACATTGTGGATAAAGTCATGTTGGTGTCCAGTTGGAACACTGTAATTTTGTCAATTAATTTCAACTGTCCATCTTTGTAGTTGTCGGCAATGCTAGTTTGGTTAGTTTTGCCGAACAATTCACTTCCTTTGTAGAAATTTGTCGCGTTCAATCTCCACGTGTAGGAAAGATCGTTACATCTCTGTAAATTGATAGTAAAATAATTTTTCAATATGTGTTGGGGTAATGTTGTCAAATCGTGTGAAGATTTCTGGAACCATCCCAGTTTATCCAATCGAACTTCGTCTTTGTCGTTCATAGGCATACCCACGTAGTATACTTCATTCGAATCTTTCTTGTAATATATTCGTTGGTCCGATAATTCATAGGGTTCGTCGATGTTCTTCATATCATTGGTGATGTTGAACACTAGCATTGTTTCATTGTCGACGATGAGATGATGAACCCAGTTTGGTATTTTTAGTTCTTTTGTGTGCGTTTCATTTTGTATAGAAATTTGGAAAAACGCTTTCTGTAGACGAACCAAGCTTAATTCAACCGATTCAAATGTCTCATGGGAATCATGAATTGTAAAACTCACTTGACAACACATTTTGTATGCACCTGGACACTTTCCTTCACCCGTGTACTCCAAATTAGTACATGTAGTGGCAAGAGTTCGATTTTTGTCGCAAGATTTTTGTCGGTTTTCGTCGCATCCTTGCCGTGTATCACATGTACATTGACAGTCTTCTTCAACTTGAGGGTAATAAAATTGATACTCCTTTAACTTGGTGTAAGTAAACCGGACGTTTAGTTGGTTGACATGAAGAGTGCTTTCTGGAAGTTGAACACATCTGGTGTTTTCACGATCAACTTTGAACCATTCGTTAATCCAGTAACAATTTTGCGAACCAGCTGTTAATTCAACTACACATAGCAGACTAACCATGTATCTAATGATCATGATTAATAACGTCCTTTTGTGGTTCGCACTATATGAAATCGTCCTTAGATTAGTTTTCTTGAGAGAAACTGTAAAACAAATGTGAAAAGAAATATTTATAAATTAAATTAAATTCAATTACTACTCTACATTAATTTATATTTAACTAAATTTGAATAATATTATTATATTATTATACAATCGGCAGTCTACGTTAACATTCATTTGTTAATAACACAATTGAAAAGATAGTGTTGAGCAAATTAAATTTATCTCATTGATATTGAATAATAATAATATATAAATTTAATCTTACTAAAAATGCATGTAAAAGTTACCTGTTGAATACGCAGCAACTCTGAAAATGTAATGCTATAAACTTTTCCATAGAGTCAAGTAGTGAAAGGGTTTGTATAATATCCGTGTGTGATATATTGCTACTAACGTCACTTCATTCTGTGTTATTTCCCTGTTGTAGATATTTCCTGTTTTTTTGTGCTGATACATTTGCTTCGCAGAAATGTATTTACGTTTTCACTTTAACATTTCTTTTCAAACACTAAATAAAAACAATTTTACCCGGAAGGCACTATATCGTGTTGATTTATCTTTTTAAAATATATCGTTCACGTAAGCCACATTATCAACACGAGTATTTAAAGCTAAATTTATAGTTTGTGTTTGTATTTATTATGCAAATGCACATAACGTATATGGATTTTAAAATAAAATTACAAATTAATGAATGAAGTAAATGTAGTATCTTTGTTTGTCACATTTGTTGACACATGTCTAGGTGTACACAGAAATGTGCATGCCTAGGTATATGGTGTTGAAAAAAGATGCTTATCATCCGAAAATTCATCATATTAAATTTGTTTCCAGTTCCGTCATTCATTTTCGTTTATTGTTTGCATTTCGTAATTGCTTCATCCTGTATAAAATGCTTTAATTCTTTGTTTGAAAAAAAAAATAGAAATATTAATATATTACGGTTAAACTAATTTTTTAAGGCCATGTCGACAATGCCTGCTCATCTCATTCTGCAATACATAGCGAATTTAGCTCATATGGTTTAATTTTAAAAATTTGGTGAAATCAAGCAGATCTCAATGCGAAACGTTCATTTACATGGTTCATTCTGCAATACAAAGCGAATTTTGCTCAAATAGGGTAATTTAAAAAATTTTGGGGAGAGTGTGAGCGTGAGGGGAGTGAGGAGAGTGTGAGCACATGCTCATCTCAGTGACTTTCTTGAAAAAGTCACTGAGATGAGCATGTGCTCACACTATCCTCACGCTAAGCAGGCATTGTCGATGTGGCCCTTAGCGTTAATTTTGAAAAGGGGTGCTGTGTTCTTTGTGAACTAACCTTTTGCCGACAAAAGGTCAGTATTGTCATTGTTGAAATATATTATATAAGGTACCGTAACCTCTAAAAAACAACCTGACAAATGTAAAGGTGAACAATGAATAACATCAAAAGTTTGACAAAGAGATTTACACGAGCTCATCCGTGATATACACTACGTAAATCAGTATATTTATTTACTATTAACTATGTTATAAATTTTTTCTACATCCTTATGATCAGAAAGGTTTGGAGTAATATAAACTTTTACAGCGTATTCAATGCAACATGATGTTTGAAGTCTTATCATCTGATAGTTTTCACAGTGTAAAATTTTTATCTTCAGACCCGATCCTAGTTTCCTAAAAAAAGAAGAAAAAAAACAACACAGTTACATACTGTACAAGTAGATCGATTAAAATAAAACTGCTTTTAATTATAGTGATATTTGATATTTTTCTAAATTCACTTACAAAATTATTCATTTCCGTTTTCCACATTTTCTGACATTTCCGGTTTCGGTTTCGTTTGGTGTGGTATAATCCTTGTTTGCTCGCTTCTGCACCCATGAACATAATCCTTCTTCTAGGTTCTTTTTTGGTCCAACGCATATTGTATTATATCGTATGCGACCTACTACCCTGTACTGTATAATGCGCGGAAGTGTAGCGTTTTTAGTGATGTAAAAGGTTTGATTCAAGGTTTCTGATGTGGTCGGATAGATTTGTCCTATTAATACACTGTACTCAGAACCTCTAGGAATTCTATTGATACGTAATTTCAGTTTTGTGACATTAGTCATTTCATTCACTTCTGCTGTAAACATGATTGGAAAATCTCTCGAAATCATCAACTTAGTGGATGGGACCTGTTTCAATTCCAAGAAAAGGCTATATTCGTCGTAAAAAGTTTTCTTGTGTATTCCCGATATTGGTCGTCCTTCAAGTTTATTTTGAATTTCACCCAAATCATCGTAGTAATTAGTATCATTCCAGGACGATGTATACAAAGTTTGAGGCCCATCGCAGCGCTGTACATCGATTATTGGATGATTATTTAGACCAAAACTACGCCAATTTCCTATCCTTGGTGCGGTAAACCATCCCAACTTTCTCGTATAAAATTTGAATGATTTGTAGTAAATGGGAACATCTTCGTAGACGTTTCCAGATTCGTTTGAATAGTATATCCGACGTTCGTTTAAATCTTCTTCAACATCGATGTTTGTTTTATTGAACGTGAGCACGGTGTCTTGGTCTATGAGAAGATTGTTTGTTATCAATCTTGGAATCGCAAATATCGATTCTTTGTTGTCGTATTCAGTTCTGAATCTAATTTCAAGATTTCGATTATTTGAGATTTCATGTGAATTAAAAAATTTGAATTCTTCGCGTGGATTGAAAATTGAAAAGTAATATTCGCAGCATAATTGGTAGAAGTTTAAACATTCGGTACTATTACCCCTCGTTTCTTTGACAAAGTACAGGTTATTCTCGCTTGTATTTACTGTGTGCGCTCTTGTGCAGGCGTTTGAGACATCACACGTACATTCACAGTCTATTTTCACTTGTGGACGATATAATGAATAGTAATAAAAACCAAGATATTGACTTTGATATTCGAGTTGGATAAAAAGTTTCGTATTAGATTCGTTGGATAGTATGAAACATTCGTTATTTCCTTTGAGCTCGATCCATTGGTTTGTATGATGGCAAGTTGACGTGGGTTCACTTGAAAATCCACTTCCAATACACGCACTTATTGTTAGGATGAGTACTGAAACCCAAGTGATAGTCATAGTGTTATTATCACAGTAGTTTATTTATATTTAGTATCAAACAGTGAACAGCTGTCGATGACGATAATCTGCAAAAATTAGAATTTTTGTAAGGTCCAAAGTTAAGAATGATATGAAACGAGTGAAATTATTGAAAAACAAGATGACTATGAATAGTGCTAATTTATTGGCAATAAGTAAAAACCACTCTGGGCAACTTATAGATTCACAAAGTTGACAGCTCAACTTCAGTTCATGAATACAGAGTTAGTTTTCGGCAGGCAGCAAGCTATTAGCATGCAATACCTCAATCGTTTTGAATGGCCATGCACTTTTTATTTTAAATTTGAAGATACCAAAGTTTTTTTTGCTTTTTTTCGCAAAACTAAATTTTTCTTGAGCTATGACGTTGTTCAACTTCTCAATTGAAGCATCCAAAAGCCAGAATAGTCAGTTGCATGAAGGATATCAGTGATGTTTCAAACATTGATTTTGAGAATAAACGCAAAGCGGGGGATGTACAATTTTTGGTTCCATTAGACCGTGAAAAATAAAATAAAAAAAAATATAAATGGAAAACAGTAAGAATATAGTTTTTCATATACTGTATAGAAAAAACACGCGATTAAATTGTGCAATTTTTATGACGTACGGTTCATTCAGTACGTGAATATGATGGAGATGCTTCGATCACATATTCAGTTTAGACTTGCGCTTCACACGTAGATGCAATTTGGGTGGGGGGTACTGTTTATTTCATGTGTATAATTAAAATTTTATTTTGTTCGTTTTATATTTTTACAATTTATTTATTTTAAATATGTGCTTGTCAAATTCGGTCCCGTGTGGCCGAATAAAAACTATAAAAAAACAAACTATAAAACAAATTAAAATACGTTTTCTGGTTAATTAAACGATTAACCAGAAAACGGATCATAGGATCATATTGTGCGTTTTAATGACCTACTGTTAATTTAATACTGTCATGAATTTTGAAGAAAATGCAGAACCTTCGAAAATATCGCATTATAAAGCGTGTATTGGATAGAACATTTTCCCATTTTAATACCAGTGGCGCCATCAAGCGACAGAGTTTGACAACTATTGGTACTAATTAACGTTGCAGATATCGCATGATGAAGTTCAAATTATTAACATTGGAGACAACGCATGATTGAGCTCTTTTTGGGTTAATCCTGCGATATCTGCAATGTTAACAACTAACGTTACTTAATTACTACTGAAATCTGTCACTAGATTGCGCTAGTAATTAGTAGTTGTCAAATTCTGTCGCTTGATGGCGCCACTGGTATTAAATTGCGAAAATATTTCAGCTAATACACACTTTATCATGTGATATCTGCAACGTTAATTAGTACTAATGGTTGTCAAAATCTGTCGCTAGATAGCGCTACTAGTATTGAAATGGAAAAATGTTTTAGCTAAAAAACGCTTTAGCTGAAAAAATTATCCAATTATTTAAAAGTTAAAAACTGGCTATAATGTAGTTTCAGTGTAATTATAACATACAGGGTGTCACGCAACTCGACGTGTATATTGCAGAAGCAAATTCCTCATGACATTTCCAATACGAAAAAATGTCCCGTCTCATTTTGTAATAAGAACTACCGTTTTCGAATTATCATTCGCCTAAGCGATAGTATTGCGAAATTTCGAACATCTTTTGTAACAGACTTCTATTTTTACCGTAATAATGGAAGAGCTAGCTTTCAAAACGTCTTATCTCCATTTTGATCAATTTTGAGATAAGAGGCTCTGGCAACTACCTGTGCATCGCTGATTCCAAATACGTCAAAACTTAATATTTCCTATTGAAAAGCACACTCAACAACGTTTGTCCCGATGGTAATATCCTTCACTGTTCATTTCCGAAATCTTTCGTCTTTCGAGTTTATTGTTAATTTCACCTGGGTCATCGTAGTAATTGGTAGCATTCCAAAACGACGTATACCAAGTGTGAGGATCATTGCAGTGTCTTACATCGATTATTAGGTGATCAGTAGTTGCAAGTAGTTTTTTAAAACCAGTGAATGATAACTCGCTAATACGCTATAAATTCAAGCTGTTAACTTACAGGGTCACAATGATATTTAATTGAAAACGACAAACAGGCCGACATGACCTGCAAGTTGTTTTTTTTATCACGTTGTACAGTAGCTTAATTAAGTGTTCTAAACACATTTTATACGTTGACAATTATGTTAGGAACAGCATGCTATATCCGTATAGTCTAAATTAATGAATATTGTTTCAAGTGTCTCGATAATGCTAGTGAAATTGGAGTGAAATTATTCACCAATGAAGAGTGAATTTTTTATAAACATATTTGCATATATATCTAGTTGTATATAAATATTCATAATTGTCTTTTAAGACCTTCAGCATGTGAGATCGAGTGTTTGAGACAATGGTGCATGAGGTATGCTTCACTTCAGGCGTTTTATTAAAAGTTTCACTTTAGCAAAAAAATGCTCCATTTGTAAAACTTTAACACATCTGAATCACATATAAACTAACAATCTACGGCTTAACTAATATTTAATATCTAATCAATCATAATTCCAAATGTAAAAGGCCAAATATATGTTAACTTACCTAGGGTTTGACAAGAGAGGAACAACTAGCACATCTTCATGAAGAGAACTGATAAATCTACTGGTTTCAGTTTAGGGCCGGACGTTATGATAGTTAGTAATTGCTGCAATATGGAATGGTCACATGCGTTTTTGACTTGGTCACTTTAATATTGACTTTAAGTTAAACAAGTTTAGTAGTCATTTTTTTTTTCAAATGAGTGGGGTGATTCTTACATCATTGATCAAAAATGACGTCATAGTACGTGATTCAAGAGCAGGATGACCCACGTTATAATAATTTTAAGGTAATAAGCGTGAAAATACGAATAATAATAGGGTTTATTGCGCTTTGAAGTAAAACAATGAACACGACAAGACATAGACTTAAACTAGATAAATGACAAATCGTACTATTGTGTATACAGTATTATTATATTAACACCGTTTTTAAGTTTAACTAACTGATACTTATATCGGCATTCACTAATGGTGGTACGTATCACTTCGCGGTGTGGCTGTTTTTCAAATGCCGTTACGCGTTGAAACGTTTTCTCTCAACGAGCGAATTCGATCTTTGAGTCTACAATATACTTTATAATTACAGATATAACACATCTTTTATGTAGATCTATATATCCTTGGTTACACATATTTTAGTTTATAATAGAAGTTTAGTTAGCCTATACGATACATTACGATTAACTTGATAATTATAACCTTGTTTACATTTGCGTTTTTGACACATACACGCACATGTTAGAAACGCATTAGATACTACAATATATATTACAGGTAGAATAACCAAATTTATTATGCAACCCACTGTATATCCACAATTTCTAGTGTTACAATCAGTTCTAGTTTCAATATACGTGTACGAGAATGGAACCGTTCCATTAATGAAGGATGTACAAGAATCCTTCGATTAATGCGAGTTTTGTTATGTAGTTTTGCTAAAATACGATGAGGAAACAACTTCCATTATGATTGGTTTACACCAGAAAATTGTGTTATTATGCGATTTTGTACAATGGTACTCTAGTGACCTAACGGTTTGCTTGCTGCAGTGCTTACCCTGTTAAATGTTTGATTTACGTGATTTATTTATTTTTCAGCAAAACGTAATCCTCGCAGTAATCGAAGTTTTTCTGTACTTGCAATCTACAGAATACTTCATACCGCTGTAACGATTCACTAGAAAATTACTCTATCCGTTTCGAGAACACTTGAATTGGAACATTCACTCATAGGACTATTCTTTGGCCCGTTCCATTTTATACAAATTAATTTTGAACACTGTGCATAAAGTAAGAAGATAATTGCAATCACAACCAAACTTCCAGTGATAATACTCAGAGTTGAAATATGATTTATGAAAATGTCAACTTGTTCAACGTGTCGCATAATTTCGTATTCTGATGTTTGCGTAGTCGATCTATAAATTTTCTCGTCCATTTTAATTTCATTTTTTCGAATAAAATGTCTCACGTTTTTGTTGCTGGTTTCGTCATCTCTTTCATTTTTCGGTTCCTTTGAAGCTCTCGTAGAAATTTCATTAACGGTTTGGTATTCGCTTCCATTTGAAACTATTCTTGAAGATGCATTACTTTTCCAATTTGATGTACTGTTAGTTTCACTTGTTATATGGTCCATAATTGCGCATAGGCTGAGTTTCGTGTTGTTTAGTGACCTGACACACAAGCCAGAGTGCTCGTCGACGGAAAATGCGAAAGTTATGATGAATGGAATACGGGTATTTCTATGAATTTTGAATATACGAATAACAGAGTAATCTACGTCTCCCACTATCAGTTCGTAAGTATGTTCTTCAGGAATTTTGCTGATTTGTATTGATATTTCCGGAGGTGATATATGTATCGTTTCGATTGAAAACCTCATCGGAAAATCGTCCGGAACCATAAACGCTGTGATTGGTTGCAGTTTTTGTGTCAACGAGAAAGTAGGCTTTCCTTGAAAAAAATTGGTTTTTGAAATAGTCCATCGATTACCATACACTTCTGAAATTGGTTTTCCTTCGCGTCTGTTATTCAGTTCACCTCGATCATCATAATAATTTGTGGCATTTAGTGTCCAACTGTAGCTGGGCATGCTGTCATTGCAGTATTGTACATTGACCTGGAATTCATCGTCAAACCAAATGCTTTTAATCGTATTGAAGAATTTGTTTCTTTGAAACCATCCCAGTTTGTCGGGATCTGCTCTGTTGTAATCGTTATTGTAATCGATGATGTATTCTTTGCTGTAATCGTTGTTGTAATTGTTCATAGATACACCAGTGTAAAAAGTGTCTGATTTGTTAGAATAATATATCCAGTGATTCGTTAAATTGTCACTACAGTAAGTTTCATCGTGGTTGGTAACATTGATCATGAGGATTGTGTCTTTGTCGATGAGCACATTGTCCACCCAGCTTGGGATTGTCCAAATTTCCGAATTGTTATTCGACAGTTTGATTCGAATCTTAAAAATTCGATGTTTGAAAAGTTTCAGTTTATACGCTTGATATTCATCGCGTGCATTGTAAATAAAATAACTTGCATTACAACACGCTGTAAACCCCGTCCCTGATCCACTCGTAATGTGCTGAAAACTTTTATCAACTATATGACACGTACTGTTTAGTGCTGAATAAGTATTGCACAGTTGTCTGGTCCGTCTATTACATCGATTATGGCTACAAATGATACGACAATCCAATGTTACTTGAGGATGATAAAAGAAATATCGCTCAGTCCAATTATAACGAAGTTGAAGTTCCATTTGTTGAATGAACAAAATCTTATCTTTGTTGGGCGATTGAAAACATTCGCTGTCATCTTTCAGTGTCACCCATTGGTTTTGAATTTTGCAAACTTCGGATAAAATGGCTTCGATGCATAGTACACTTATTGTAAAGAGGTGTAACCACATTGAAATCATTTTCAATCAGTTCTATTGTGTTCGGAATTTTAGGATAGCCTGTAATTAAAATTGAAGTACATTAATAGAAGCATTTTAATAATTTAACGAATATTTGTAAGCCTACACGTGACAAATTAACACTTTTTTTTTAAACTTAATATTAAAAAAATATCGTTTACATTCGATTCAACAGACGAATAGACGACGGATGCTCTCCTAATTACACACCAATTAATAAACAATTCTACACAAGAAAGGTGTATGAAGAAAGTGAATCTACGATTTAAATTTTTTAATAAGAATGAAAATTCCTCTTTGTATTGAAAAAAGTTCCTAAATTTGCTGTTTTCCGTAAAATACCGTAGCCTTTCAAATTAAAGTGACTTTTAAGTATAATATTAGTTCAATGTGTGTAAAATATATATACTTTTTGAATTGATGAGATTAAATTATAAATGAATCGGGTTTTTTTAAACGGGCTTGCGAGACAAATTTTTAGAAAACACGAAAAAACTTTGTCACACAACTAAAAATGTAAAACACTTAACTTTCATATAATGACCATCTTAAAAATGCACATTCTTAAAAATACTGTAACTACATAAAAATAAAACAAAAGCAACTCTTATCTAGTCACTCGTCAGTACAAGAAACATGTAGAGCAACACAACCAGCCTTGACAGTCAGTCAGCTGATAACTTCAATCACC
>JAQIWH010007229.1:0-11738 GCA_034695005.1 Cryptops parisi
CACACAGTGATCACCTAGCTCGCCCCTTGACTGCCTCAAGCTAATTCTGTGTCAGCTTATGTGAAATGGAGTATAGAGCATTGCTATACTGAATAGGCTTTTCTGTATGACACTTCCCCCAAAATGTTTTCTTTACGCTGTTCAGTCATGTTTAGCAGAAAGGTCTACAGCAACTTTATTAAGGGCAGCTGAGCACTACACATGAAAATTGGTTTGAACAATGATTAATCCATTAATGAATCGATTTTATTTCAATAAATTCATAATGGCATTTATTCTTATCTGTAAAATAAACATTATTTTTAACCATTATTTTCAGATTAGATACTCTAAATCATTTTTATTATTTTAATAAAAAAAAACAAACCACTCATTTCCGAGTGATATCTGACACTAGCAAATCATTTAATCGCAAAAACTAACAAAAAATGAATCAAATCTAAATATTGATCGCACGAAACTAATATCTATTTTTTTTTAACAGAAAAACGAAAAAGTTGTGTTCAACGTTTACATGAAACATCGATTACAAACTTTGTCCAAATTAATGTTAGCCTAAATATATTTTCCTTGGTAATGCTACTAATATATAGCGAAAAATAAGCAAACCAGTGTACCGCAATTAAAATGGTCAAATTCATTCGATCACCTATCTATTACAACAACAGCAAACCCAAATTGTGTGTCGAAAATCTCATTTTGAAGGGAAAGCCAGATATCTCATGGGAGCGTTCTTTACTCTTATTTCGAGTGAAGACACCCTCTGGATCAATTCGTGCAACAGTTTTTTTCTTCCAGCTTGTAACATCAGTTCGGAATGAAAAAACCAACCACTTTCAAGTCAACCCTACCTCCAAAAAAACACCAAAAAAAAACCAAACTGGAATCAAGTGTACGAACCAAAACACACCCACAACTTATCAAAAGCTCTACTACCTGAAGGTTATATTGAATTATCAAACAAAATTAATTGAAAAAATGAAAATAAAAATCTCACATCCTGAGACAGTACAAAAAAAAATTGTAATTCTGCTTAAAAACGAAGGAAAAGTGAAAATAAAAATTTGAAACACGTGAAGAGATGAAAGGAAATCCGAGTTGCGTTAGCAGGTTCTTCTCATAGGTACAATCTTTAAGTGGATGAGTTTCTTTTCACTTGGGGGTATCTTAAAAGCAACAACGTGAAAGCAGAGCGTGGGTTCCTTAATTGGTTTAATGAATGCCACCATTAATAACGAATGAAAACTCGAACAGCTCGTTAGCTATCCCACGCTATTTAAAGGAAGAAAAAAAACCCCAGCGAAACAACCTTTCTCCGAATCTTCGCCTTCTTGAACACAATAACGTAAACAGAACACAAAAGAACCAAACGAACCGAGAAAAAGAAAATAATTTGCCCAAACAAAATACTTGAAAAATTAATCAACCTCATTCGAAAACTCATTCCGTGTCAGGTCGATCGATAATAAAAACATTTTCAGTTTGAAGCAAATGTTTGATATTTACATGTTGAGTCGACTCTTAGCATACATGTAAATGTACACGTTCCTATTAAAGTCACTATCGATTTGGCGAAATAATGAGAATTTCAAATGAATGTTTTGACGACCAAAAAATTATACGTTTATTCTGCATACATAAAATGACCCTTAAATACGTATTATTCATACGTACTGTAAATAGCTCAATGCTTTAATGAATTACATTCTGCATGTACACCACCAGTGTGTCGACAAACCTCAGCTCCATTGCGAAACACATTGACGAGCGTTTCAGGGATTAATTTTCGAAAAAAACAAACAGTAATGAATGAAAAATAGATTATAGATACCAGTACTTATATTTATCTAAGTATCTATAAAAAGACAGTGCAAATACTTATATTTCATATAAATATACACTTATAATGGTGTCCTTAAAAATTGATTTTACATTCGCCTTACTTCGCCGACTACTCACTTTACAAAACATACTGTATACTATAGCTGAATAGGCCGTGCTTGGCACGGGAACCCTCTTGCATGCCTACATAAACGTAGCTATTTACTAAAAAAATTTAGTGTTTTTTAACAAACTAGAAAATAACATGTATACTGCATTGTGTGCACATACAATGGACCCTCGACACCCGAACGGTTCGACTTACCAACAACTCGAGATCCGAACAAACATTCGAGGAAAATTTGGGTTGAAATCCGGACAAAAATTCGATATCCGAATAGGGGGTCCTTTTTACAAAACTGACAAAACAAACGATACAACACCACAGATTTCTCTTCAAAGAAAACTGAAGTGGTCGTAATATAAATAAACCACAACTCTAAACTAGTGGATTACAGGTGGGAAAAGGGAAATTTACTTTTTATTGGACAGTGACAGTAGCGTTCCTCCTACTTATTATAACTGTTGAAATAAGGCTTATATTATAATGTTTTATATTTGGTAAATTTTGGAGGATTAAGTTAATTGGGAAAATGTAACTCGAAATTCGAACAACTCGAGAACTGAACCATCTCTTGGAACGGATTGTGTTTTCATCTCGAGGATCTACTGTATTTATTTTACGTTAGGTTGGGCAATATAATTTAATAACTTTTTCTTTAAAATGACGTAGGCCTAAATGTTACATCTAACCTAAAAAAATCTCATCGAACATCACTATTTCAATGATTTTTTCACACTTTGCCAAAACAGAACTATGCAGCCTATACAATGCCTGGATTACACACGTTGCTGATAACATACATTTAATTGGACCTATATTAGCACTGTACTGACCTGTTTTAATAGTTTGAACGCCATAGTGGTGTAGCCTACTTGTCCGCAAGCGTTAATTAGAATATTGAATATTCGTTTGGTGGGTTGAACGCGATCTTCCTTCATTTGGTCAAATACTTCGAGAGCAGCTTTCAACTGAAACGATAATAAAACCAACAATTATTAACATTAAACTTGAAAATACATTTGATTATCTAGAAAAATCCGATGTTATACAGTATGTATCTTGTATAATTTTCCACTGTGTGCATGTCTGTGTTTGTACATAACGCAGTTTATAACGGGTTACTAAGTATCATACTAATAAAAACAATAACGATGAGGATTACAACAATTCTGCTGTTTGTTGTTAGCAAACGGATTGCTAAGTAATAATAAAAAAAAACACAACAATGAGGATTACAATAATTCTAGCACCCGTCATTGTTGACGGGCATACAGCTATTTTTAGTACTATAATAGGTGTAGGTGATTGCCCTGGCGTAACATACGCCACCATGCGACGGCGTGTGTTAGCTCTGTAAACATACGTATGCTTCTCGTGGATTTCATTGTTTACCACCCTTGTTGCTATAGTGAACCTACCTGGATTTAGAACGTGGTGCATGCCTAAGAGAATTATATTAATAAAGATAGTTGTGGAAAAATCTATTCCAACACAGTTTCTAACTTGACACCAGAACGCTTACAAAACATCATTAATATCATGTATTTCCAATGGCAACTTTGATGTTTCCAAATAATTAACTTAAGAGAAATAAGAAAATAATAATATATTCTGGTTTTACCATCAAATAAACAGGAATGTGGAAGAATAACCCACGTATCACGATGCCTAGAATACTCACCAACGAGCTTTGAATGAATCGTACATTTAATCAACATAGCGTTGATTATTTTCGCACACTGACAGTTTAAATCCTTGAATCAATTCAGACTTGTAAATGGCACATTTTAATCATAAGCGCCTTTCTCGAGTTCAAATCGGCTATATCGCTCAACCAGTCGCTCGAAAGCCATCAATTACTCAAATTCGAACAACAACAATACAAATTTAACTATTACACTAAGAGAGCAACCAAACGTTTGATGAATTCCAACACTTCCCATCATGCGAATTAATGGATTCAACGAAACTCGTGTTATTGATTATTATTATTCAACACACTAAACCTAGGATAATAAAATGGCTATATTCCAAAACTAGCATTAATAAATATTGCAGGGATTATCACCAATTTTTCCGAATTACACCTTTGTGGGAAAAATAGGAAAGGGAGAAAATTCAATTCCAACGCCGGGAGCAATAAATATCGCAGTCGACTTTTACATCCATCAAACATTCTTTGATAACACGATGCTTAACGAGGTGCTACGTTCCGAACAAACAGATAACAAACGACGACGACGACTCGATCGATGTCACTCCACTTTTGCATCATCCCCGCTTAATTTTCTAAACGGGAGCTCGCCTTGTTTGCGCCAGTTTTAAGCCCGTGGAAAACTACCAGTTAAGTTATACAAGCAAGCTGCTCGTTAGGGTTATGGGCTCCGATTTATGGCCCTCCGTGTCGGCGCCGGCGCACATCTCAAATGGCATCCATCGCCATTTAAATGGTGACTAAAGCCCAATTAATTACACCCTACTTTAAACACGTGGATGGCGAGGTGCTTAACGAGATACCTCTTTGCGTAAAATAAACACTCGCCTGTAATTTCACATGATCGGGTTAACACCAATAATTTCGATCGCCGTGTCAGCAGTGGTCATCCTCCGATTGAACATGACACACCCTTTCTGTGAGGAGAAAAATTTGTCTAAAATTGAAGTCAGTACCATGGTTCCCTTAGCTGTACAGACTCACTGACAATACTTAGAGAACTTCGGTTCGTTTCTTGAAAATTCCAGCCTTAAAAGCCAAAAAAGTGCAAACAAGAATTGATTTCCCATAAGAATTACTGTAACAAAAATTAAATTTAATTCGTTGCCAAAGTTCAGAAAACTCTATCAAAATTATGTAAAAAATGATTTTAAAAAATAGTAACAACAAGCTAGCTGTAAACCAGTCAACAATGACGTGAAAGCGTCTTTTCTCAGTTGTTGTAACTGATGTTGCCTGACAACATTGGTCTGCTTTCCTCGTGGATGTCATTGTTTACCCTCACGTTGTAATGAAGAATTTTGTTGAAAACGTGCTGCCTTCAGTGCGAAACGCACGCTTATAAGCTATTTGCTACAAAACATAGCGAATTCAGTGCATATAGCTTGTTTTGAAAGAGTTTTGTTGAAAACGTGCTGCTATCAGTGCGAAAAGCACACCGTGTATTGAAAGCATTTCATACACACACAAAGAAAACTATATATAATAATAAATAAGATTGTAACGAAATCATTAACTACATATAATTGGTGTAAATGAATGTTAAGTAACATTAATTGTGAATTGACTTGACTTCGACTTGAATTGTGAATTGACTTCCGGCTTGACGATGGACGGACGTGTTGTTGACACGCTCTCACAATTGCCAGCCCGGGAGGCTATGCATGATGCTTTTCAAAACTGCATCGATGATATTACACAAACCTTAAAAGACAAATCATCTACTAAGGCTCAAAGAGCACGTATTAATGCTGGAACAAAGTTATTCCATGAACTTATCCAATTTGCAGTATTGTGTAAAGAGACCATGAAGGAAGCTACCATGTTACCCCTTGAAGTCCAGGAGCCCCTGAGCGATCAGCATTCCACATCTGCAGTAAATGTTGACGTCATGATGGCTACCAGCGAACAGGAGGAACCAACTGCCAACATATCCCCAACCGCTGAATATTCCTTGAATAGTGCACGACTCGATATAAGTGTACTTAGACAACAACTATCAGAGATTCTGATATATATAAAACACTCGCCACCACAACTTTACCCTCCACGAAGTGAATTCGTAGATGACATCCAGCGATCAACATCTAGACAACGTTCGACTGTTATTTCTGGTACCTTTGATAGCTCAAAAAATGCACCGGTGAATGATTCGGGCGATGAGCAATGGCGCCCAGTGAAACATCGAAAGAATAGTAAACGCAATGAACGATACCAACATCAGCGTCCTTCGTATGCTGACACAGTTGCTAAACAGACCGTGCCAAGAGAAGGTAATCCTAAAGCTGTAGTGTCATCTAATACTGAACACCCTCCTCTGAGAGCGTACAAAAAAAAATCTAGCTACCGATCAAAAAAAATTTGGGGCGAAGCTGAATCTACTTCCGCTACTCTTAACCGTTCACCAAAAACTGCCCGGTTTATGCTGGGTAATATACCAAAAGATGCTACTGCTGATGATATTAGAGAGATTCTCCAGTTTCATCAATTCCAGGTTGTACAATGCGATCGTTGGCGGAAAGACAATGGTGAGATTTCGAAGTGTATTTTTGCTAGAGTAGTCGCTGATGATTTTGATGCAATATTTGACAAAAGCAAGTGGCCAGTCCGCATGTCTGTTGAAAAATTCATAGGTCCTAACCCTATATTAGCCAACCAACACACCAAAACTCATTATTCGTCAGCGGGCCTTCGAACCACAGTTCAGAATGATCAAATACAATCTGGCCTTCCAGTGAACCAGATGAATGCCGATTTATCTTCCAGTGAAGAATGACCACTAATCAGTCCAAATAATTCCACCCTGCCTCGACTTTCTCAACCACATGGTCAAGCTGCCTGTGACGCCCTATGTGACCAAAATAACAATAACAATCGTGCCTTACTTCACACCTCTTCTAATGATGAATCCACTTGTGTTAAACTACTATATTTGAATGTCCGTTCAATTTCAAATAAACTAGATGAGATTCATAGCCTCGTCTACTTATACAAACCAGATATATGTGCCTTTACGGAAACATGGCTCTCCGATGGTGTTGACTCCGAACTTATCGACATTACAGGTTATGTCTCTTATCGTGCCGATCGATCAACTCGTGGAGGTGGAGTTATGATTTTAATCCATACTAAATTTGAGTCTAACTTTATTACAGCTTATTCCAAAGATGGTCTAGAAATTGTTTGTGTAAGTATAGTCATTAACACTAATGCGACTGTTATATTGTCTCTGTTTTATCGACCTAATTACATCCCAATGGATACTGTTCTTGAATGGATTTTAGCAAACCATAATATTACACAGATGAGTGTCTTGGTTGGGGATTGGAACACGCATTTCAATTCTCCTACCCAAAGCACACAATCATTGGTAGACTTGCTTGATGGTCTTAATTGCAAAATGTGCATCCTTTCACCAACTAGAATTTCACAGGTGTCAGCTAATATCATTGATCAAATCTTTGTCAGCGACGTTATTACGGTCCCGGAGATTCAAATTTCCAGCTTATATTTTTTGGACCATCAATGTATTACATGCAAGCTATTAATTCCAAAATTTAAAATTATTGCACAGAACATTGTTGAAAATGGTAACACTAAACAGGTTAGGATCTCCTTTCGAAAAGTGGACTGGAATGCTTTCAATTTATGGCTTGAGTCAGTTCATAATGATTTAGGCTTCGACCAACTTTCCATTCCTCTACATCTTGAATCTCTTACTACCTTGTTGGCCTGTGCCCTTTCCCTTTACGGCATGGAATTGTATCGGTTTGATCTATGTAAGACCCGTAGTAAATCTTGGTGGACACCCACCATAGCGAAATTATTTATTATTAATATTGAAATGCATCAGAAATGGATCTCCCTTCCGTCTCAAGAAAATTTAATAAAAAAAAAAGAGGCTAAAAATAACTACAAACAAAGTATCGTAACTGCTAAAAGTCATTTATTTAGTAATCACCCTAGCATACCCCGTTTATGGAGACTTCTCAAAACTGTTAAATCTCACACTATTGTACAACTACCCCCTACTGAGTTTAAACCATTTTTGAATTGGATTACGAATCCGCTTAAGGTTGTTCTACATAGGGAATTTGATCTTGATTTCTTATTTCCAAGTTTTGACCCTGTTCAATTAGATATTACAATTGAACAATTTAACAAGGCGATCTCTCAGAGTAAAGCATCTTCCTACCCCTTTGATCTTCTAAATTATGAATTCTTTTCTAACTGCCATAATCACTGTAAAACCTTGGCAATCAACTTGATTAAACGAATATACTATAACATGCATTATCCTACCTTTTGGAAAATTGCTTCCATTAACCCTATGTATAGAGGTGGTGTGAAGACTGCTATCTCTTCTTTCAGACCGATCGCAGTCCTACCGTACCTTTCAAAGATTGCAGATCGCTTTTTATTTGCTGAGATTAAACTCCTAATCCAGAATACATCACCTGCAAATGCCTTTGGGTCCAAAATTCCAAGTTCATGCAACTATTTGTTGTTGCACCTTTACGATACCATCAATTCGGCTTACATGAATAAATTTTGTACGCTTATACTAACCACAGACATTGCAAAGGCGTTTGACACCTTACCCCGTCCTCTTATCCTAAATTGCTTGCTCGCACTGGGTCTGTCCCAGCAATGCCTCCTCCTGTTGAGGAATTATTTGTCTGATCGACACATCCAGGTCGGACAGCACGATGAAACCCGTATTGCGTCATTAATCGGTGTAACTCAGGGCTCGGGATTGGCATCGGCGTTGTTCGCGGTTGTTGCGAACACCTTGTTTGATGCCCATCTCTCAGCTACTTTGATGACCTATGTAGATGACAACTTTCTTGTCCTGACCTATCCACCCTATCACCATCATATTGCTGATTATGTGATTCAACAGGATCTGTCTCTCCTAATTCAGTGGTATTCGTCTAAACAAATGAAATTAAATACCCTTAAAACAAATAAGCTTCACATCAACCCAAATCTCCCTAACTGTGACCCAGTTCGCATCCTAGGACTTTGGTTCGATTCTAAATTAAATTTTGCCACTCACGTTAATTATATTACAAAAAAACTAAATAAACTTACCTTCCTGTTTAAAAAGATAAAACATTCCCTTAAAAATAGGGAAAAAATATCTTTATTTAAATCAAAAGGGATATCCATTATCACATATGCTATCTTAATATGGGCTAATATTCCAAACTATCGCCTGCGCCCAATGACCATTGTTTATAACCGCCTTTTACGCGTTTTATTTGGATGGTCCATTTTCGTTTCCATCACTGCAAAAGTACGACCTCTTAAGATACTAACACTACCTAAACTGGTGAAATATTATCGTTTAAAAGAAATTCCCCGTTTGATAATTTGCAAAGAGCATCCGATGCATAGATTCCACCGATACTTTGGACAGGCCACTCACCAACGTATCCCTTCCGCCTGCATGTTTAACCTGGATTTTGTAATTTCCCATTCACTTGGAAGCCGATATCCATATAACATTAAAGATGACTGGAATGCGTTGCCCTACCGGTTACGCAAATATTGTGACCCTTCCAACTGGTTGCCAAATGACACTCTATCAAGATTCGACAAGAATTTATTCAAACACATCAGTGCAATGTGAACTTTGTATTGGTCGCCTCGCGTTTTTTGCATACGTTCTTGCCTTTTATTCCTAGTGACCTGTTAGTGCTTATTGGCTATTGTAACCATGTGTTTTCTCGTTACTCGGCCTTTGTTGTTTTATTTTTGCTTTCATTTGTGTTCCTTGGGTTGTTTCCTTTTTTTTGTTGTTTTTTGTACCTGTGTTGTTAGTGTGACCAGAACGGTCGAATAAATAATAATAATAATATGACGTCAGAAAAAGTTGGAATCGATGAAATTTTTATTGAATAAGTTTGACGTGCAAAATGGGCTTTACACTTAAACAATAGTATTATTTTTATGTAGTAAAACCCGCTTAAGATGTTTTCCCGGTTAAGAATGCTTTTTATTTTTTTATTTTTTATAGTATTATTTTCTATTAGATGAACCCTCGTGGTTGGTATGGTAACTACGGGGTGTTTGCTACAAGATAATCTTACGATTATCTTACGATATATCGTGAGATGCTCACCAAAATGGCCGGATTGATGAATATTAATATTAATTTTTGAATTCTTAATTTCTTAAAATTCCTGAATTCTTTAAAAATTCTTAATAAACCGGAAAAACATTTTAAACGGGGTTTTACTACACAAAATGGTTTGATAATTAAAATATCAAATCATTTTTAAATTTTCAACCAGAAAACATCTTAAGCGGAGGTTTCACTACACAAAAAAAAATAATACTATTTCTAATCCATTTCTACAACCGTTATAACTTAAAAATCATAACTATTATACAATATTCTTTTTCGTATATCTTGTATATAAACTTTTGAACCATTTAATATAGTGTATATAAAAGCCGCTACGGTCGATCATCAATTTCGAGAAGACTCAATTCAACCGGAAATTGCTACAAAAACGTAACAAAAAAAGCCAACATGAATTTCCTTAGATATGTAAACCTCTGTTTCCAAAACAAAACCCTCCCAAAAAAATGGATAAAAGTTTCTTCAAAAAAGTCAAAAAAAATTTAAGACGTTTCCTTCTTCAAAAGAAGAAGAAGAAGAAGAAAACGGAATATTCAATCTGGAAACAAAGCAGTTTTCTTCGCGCTACATCTAATAGAATCTACTCCGAAAACGTTCTTTTTAAACGTTGATTTTGTTGCTATGGTAATGAAGCAAAGATCGGATGAAAGTAAAAATGGTGAAAGAGGGGATCAAACAAAATGAAGCAAAAAATATGGAACAAAAAACTTTTTTTTTTTGAAATTTACAGTATATATATAAAACGAACATCCACTGATGAACTGCGAAGATAATTTTGCAGAAATCAGGAATTGGAGTTAATTTTCAAAAAAAACATTTCGTATATCCATAAAAAAAAGTGAACGAAAAAATGTGTGAGATATAAAATTTAAAATTTTTTTTTTTACTACATTAATAAATCAGTCCCCCTTCGGTTCAATTACAAAGTTACAAAATATATATATATATATATATATATATATATATATATATATACATAGATAAAAAAAAACCTTTTAACCGGCGGCGAAAAATCATTGATCTAAAGTTTGAATGAAATCAACGTCAAATAGATTTTTGGGGGAAGAGAAAAAAAAAGTTGCAAATTTTTACGACTCGTAGTAATAAAAACGAAAAACGCTATTAAAAAACACTATAGGCTATAAGATTTAATAAAAATCCATAACCGACATCTAACAGGCAATGTGAAAAAATTTTTTACTCATCTTTCCGATATTAAATTTTTATACTCGTAAAAACGTTTAATCTTTGTCGATATATTTTAATAGTTGACGCAAAGACTCTTGTTAAAAATTGTATTTGCAAAATAATACAATTTTTGTAAATTGTTTCCATAAAAAAAAAATCTTCGTTTTATAACGTATGGCAAACAGCTTTGCATCATCTATACAAAATATAAAAAAAACGTGTGTTTCATATAAAGTCCTATGAATGTGTTAACCTCCCTTTTTATAGTTAAACCCAATTTTATAGTTGTCCTCTTTTTTTCACCATTTCATCAACACCGACAATAGTAAACCAAGTTGATAGAAATTCGCGTTAAAATGAGGACTCGTATTGTTTAATGACTTTTTTGTGAAATACTTCCAATAACAACAAATGATTCTTAATGGGACAATATTTAAAACAAATACATTAAAAGTGCTTTTTAAGAATAGGCTTTATATATACTGTATTTATTAATATCCTAAAACCAACATGTGGCAAAGCTTACGTCGGAGAAAAGGCATCCAGTAAGGGTTCGAGGGATCAAAGTAACTGGGGCTGCCTAATAAGAGAGATTAAAGTGGGGGATCATTATTATTATTATTATTATTATTAATATTATTATTATTATTATCTACCCATCCCTACATCCCTATCTACCCATGAGTCAACATGGCTTTATGCCCAAAAGGTCCGTTGAAACCAATCTTCTTCTTCTCTCT
>JAQIWH010007230.1:0-11737 GCA_034695005.1 Cryptops parisi
GTCGAAGGTTTCATAAACCTAGGAGTCGGAGTCGGAGTCGGAGTCGAAGGTTTCATGAAGCGACTCCACAGCCCTGTTTATAACAATGTTTTCTATTTTTACAATTGACATTAATTCTTTTCAAATAAAAAAGAAATACCATAATAATAATAAAAAATGCCCCCCCACTCCCATTTGATTGATTTCGAAAATTCACTGTTCTATTTTTATTTCCAATGATGCTAATTTGTTTAGTCATGGAATTCAGTACTTAAGAAAAACATGACTTACTAATAATAGTAAAGGTGTTAATTTTTAACATCATTGTTCGAAAAATCATGTCAATTCATCCAGTTTTTTTTTAAAGATGTGTTGAGGACGATAAAGATTTGTGCACAAATGGAACACACACACACAGACAGACAGAAACAGACAAATGTAGCCGTGTGAAAGAGGAGACTGGGTGTGTTAGGGTGACCCTGGGATAATAATGTCACTTTTGGGAGCGTGTGTGCCAAACCGACAAAGATCTTAATCTGTTGGCATACATACATAAAGGAGATTGAGAAATTCGAATGATTGTTGTTGTTGTTGTTGTTATTATTGTTGTTGTTCGTACGATTCTTTATTATGTTCGCTCCATTTTAGAACGACTAAGTTAGTCAGCATGTTTTACAATGAACCCGCGTTTGATCATTTAGTTGTGTTAGATTTTTGTTCAACGAGATGAAAAATGTGTATAAGAAAAACATCGATTTTTTTTTTTAATAATGAGCGTTCAGCGATTATTAATGGACAAAAATAAAACAGGATTGGTGACACTTTGTAGACAGGGTGTTTCGATATAACCTGTTTTGATATACTTTATAGGAAGTGCTTGAAAAATTGTGACGGTCTCTAAACCTAACTAAACTTGTTTTATATAAACTCGTTTCTATACTTACCGGCAATGTAAAGAACTTATGCGTTATTAACTAACCTAAACAAGATGTTATTTCATATTTTATAAAAAAACGCTGGACATTTTATAGAATGCCTGGATTTTATACATTGCCGGTGACAAGTTGGTTGTTAAAAGTGTGAAATTGTGTCAATTTTTCATAAACTTGCCAACGATTTATCCGTTTGTTAAATCTGTAATTTCATGCATTGTTTTGACAGTGTGAGAATTTTTGTTTTATAATATAACTGGTTATAGTATGAAATATTTCAAACTTGAACAATGTTTTTGTGTTAAAATACGAAATTATTTTTTTTTTAAATATATGAATTATATAGTTAGAATTACAAGATACTTTATTCCATAAAATAGATACCTAACTAAATTATCTGATCAGTTATTTCATAAAATACCTAGTTGAAGAGTACAAAATCATCGTTGGAGCATTTTTATCTTCTGCAATCTTTTTAATAACTATTAATGATTTGTTTTTTGTTATTTTACACAAGTATGTATTTTTTTTCTTGTTCCATGAAAACTTTTGCAATTTTAACATGACATGAAGTTGTTTCTGTTTTGATTGACAGGGTGTTTTTGAAATAATGTCTAGTCAAATTGTAACCACAAATGCTACCATCAAAACAAAGCAAAATGTATAATAAACATGTGCCCGGATATGCGTCTTTTCTGAAAATATAAAGGATACAGTCACGTAAATGCATAGGCTCATTATCTCATAATCACTGTATGCAAATGCATTTCTGGACACATGGTCTGTATCGACTTTTTGCTCTGTTCTGATGCGTAGTATGTGTGGTTAAAGTTGACTAAACCTTTCAGGAACACCCTGTATAATTTAACGGTAGATATGTCATAACTTATTTTCATATTTTCTGTAAAATTAATTGTTTTATGACACTTTAATAGTTAAAATAACGTATTTCGCACTCGATAACGTACGCGCGTACATACTGTATTATTATATTACAGTCAGAAATTAGGACAGAACTCCTTGTTGTGTGCTATATAATTTTTTCATAAGACTTGTGTCGTTTGGAAATGATACTTGGGAACGAGTTTAATACGTAACGTGAGGCTCTATGCATTATTAGTGCATTCTTTTACTTCCTATATTAATTGCTTGACGTTCTTATCGGGCAGCGAAATCTTAAATGTTCATCTCACACTGACCTTACAATGTGAATTCTTTGTTAATCACAAATAAAAAGGTCTATTAATGCCATTAATGAGGTTGAACATTATATATAGGTTTTTCATATTTGAGAATTTTTCCTATGACACTTTATATACAGTTTTTGGCTTATTAACATTAAAACTAAGTGGGTGTCTCAGGGTGACGCCTCTTCATTGACACTCGGAGGTGGTAGACCTTCGACTTAAGAACAATGATTTTCTTTTTGTGATTTCCAAATACACAAGTACTTTGTGTCAAAAGAATTTCGTTGAATGCCATTGGTAAAAAGAAAAAACCCCTTTGATGCCTACGAATGATGAATGAGAGTCAGGTGAGATTGTCGCCAAAAAGGATACCAACTTATCGACCATTTCAATGAATGATCGATGATAGGGTGGTTTCTTTTTATTTGATAAAAAAACATTCTCCATTAAGAAAACAATAGAAGTCCTACGATTGCCATTATCTAATATATATATATTTTTTATTTTGAGATTTTTTAAAAGCAAGGTCTTCTTTTCAAAATTGAAGATTGTATCATTGGCTGGTATAATGAATGTCAGGGTTAAAAGATATTGTTTAGTGTTGTTTTTTTTTAGTGTGTGATTTAGGCACAAGAAACGGAACAGGATGTTTAGTGTAAGTTGATAGGAGTTTTAAATGATAGATTTGAAAAAATAATTTAAAAAAATAAAAGAGGTTAAGAACATATTTCCTTGATAGAGATGATGAAGAAAAGGTTCAATTTATCATTGGTTCAGAAGTGAGTCCCATAACGAGACATTAAACTGTCAATTGCATTGATACCAAGGGAAATATAACAGATGATAAAATGTGTAATAACTTCTACAAGTGGCTGAGGAAGAAATGACCGATGCTCCGAAATTTTTATTTTGACGAATCGATTATTTTTGTTTTATTTTAAGAGTGTTTAAATGTTAGTTAGCGATGCGTAATCCTATACAGGGTGACTTAAAAGTACAATTTTATAGGAATACTCGAACCTTATTATAATGAAGATGTTGAGTTTGGGATATAACAACACCTGGACTCATTACAAATGGTGGTATTTACATTGATCTTCAAACGAAATTTCAAGTTTATCGCATTGTCACATAAACTATGAGTCGTACGTAGCTACTGAGTTATAAATTAGAAAATTGTAACTAATGGTCTATTTAGCCATAATCCAGTGTTGTTTCATTCATTTTCGACAATCCAACTGAAATAAAATTAGAAATGACACAGCACCTAAAAGCTTGCAGTTTAGCTCCCGTGTAATGCAGTGTAGTGTATTCACTACATTACACTGCTAGTGTATCATTCTTCATATCAAATGAAGAATTTTTCATATTAAAATTGTATTGAATGAAATATTTTCATGATTATATACACGTGCTTAAATTGAGCTGTCAAGCGCGCGATTGTTTTAAAATCAATGTTGACAACCACGAACCTGCACGTGCACATTGTTTAAATAATTTATGAAATCACGTGATCATTGTTTACACGCATTTTACATTACATCCATAAGCCAGTGCAACAGTATGAATTAAGTACACTAATTAAATGACTTGTACACTAATGAAGTAACTTTTTACAATTTCGAGGAAACGCGTTTAAAGATCTAAACTTGTCTTACTGTCTATGTGCTACTTCACACTTTTTTGCAATAATATAATATATAATGCAAATCAACACTTTTTTTTCACATATCGTTGTTTTGCTCAAAATTATGCGATATGATGATAGAATTGCACCTAACACGTTTGAAAATGCTTCTAGGTCATTTTGGACACAAATGTTAATTACACCAGACCCTTCAGTTAAGTACATGGATTGATTAAGCATGTCTATAATACGGTATATAACTAATGTACACAGTACGTATATGATTTAAGTGGTTTGGCAATGTCAATGCTTATGAGCATTCTGTACCATAACCATTCATAAACTTACGACTATTACTTTTAATGTGAATAATGGGTTTATCAAAAGTTAATTATAGGGTGACATCGCTCATAACAACGGTAGGCATGAATTAAAATGTTATATAGGAAGAAGCATTCAAAGTTCACTGAAGTTTTCAAAAAACAAAACAAAGACATTTCCCGTTTCGACTTTTTTTACATACTGATATGTACGCAAGTGACAAGAGAATGGAAATCGAAGGGATAAATGGTGGAAACGTTTCGAGCTTGTTTAAATACTAGGATTAAATTACATCTTTTACAGTAAGCTTCTCGGGTCGAATCCCAACATAGACAATGGAAATGCCTTTTGCATACGATTTTTTTTTACCACTTCTGTTTTGAAGAACTTTAATCCCCTGTATAGAAGGAAAAATATTTTGGCTGTGTTAAGGGAGAATGTATCAAAAGGTAATTCCTCGATCGTGTGATGATGCTGCGAGGCGATTATGATGATGATTATTTCGCCAACTAATTGGCCCAGAGTTCGTGTACCAAACCCAAAAAAAAAAAAGTTTTATAAGAAGAGAAAATATTTCTATTGGTGGTGGTGTTAGAAGGTACGTGTTATGTGCTTAGTGGGAATGAGAAAAAAATTACCTCACTCATTATCCGCGTTGTTTTTGTTTTTGTTGTTTTTTTGTATGGTGTAATGATTGTGATTCTCACGGAGATTTTTTAATTGAGGCAGATTGTGTAATCTTTTGCCGCCGAGCATTGAGCTCAAGGTACCGTTCCTGTCAAAGTCAAGGTCTCGTTCTTCGAGTGTGGACGACTTGTTATAGTGATGTAGATATTCCACTATGGATGTTAATTTACTTGTGTATCCATTTGGGATAAGATGGATTTTGGTTGATGACTATCAGTGAACTAATATTGTGTGGACATCTGAGTGCGTCGTCGTTTATGAACTTGATGATATACTTGATGGATGGATGGATGGACCCAACATGTGATTTTTTTCTTGGATGTTTTTTTTTTTTTTTTACAAATTTACGTAAAAATTGGTAATTATGTTAATTTCATTTAGTTAACTTGTTAATGCTGTTAATTTTATTGTGAAATTAATAGTGGAAATAGTAGTAGCAGTGTATTGTGTAATATAGGCTATTGTATGGTAACGTATAGGCGTAGTTTTACTACCACTGTATAGGCGTAGGTTTTCTTATTTCATTAGATAGATTTCAGAAAATCAACGTTTATGCAACAACTGAGCCATTGTTAGGTAGTTATTTAGTAGCCATTAGTTGTGTTATTATATAAACAATGAATTTATTATGCTTTGAATTTAGTGCTAACGAGTTTCATCTGGTGTAATGAATTTGAGGATAACACTAATATAAGAATGAAATTTCAATATAATGTGTTATTTGGGAAACCTTTTTAGCTATATATATATATAAATATTTTAATATTTACACATCAGTAGGCTTAATTTTAGGCTTGATTTTCACAGCACCGCTAGGATAAGGCTATGGTTTATTTAAGTAGACTTGTGTAAATTAATAGTAATTTAACGTTGATTATTAATTAAACGCTTATACATCATATCATTTTTATATATAAAATGAATTATATTTGTTGCGTACTTAGCTTCAGTACTGTTGCAAATGTGCATTTCATATGCATAGTAAACTTCATAACACATAAATGTATGATGACGTTACAATTTAAAATTTGGATATTTTTTGGATAAATTTCAAATATCGTTTTATTATTATTAATGACTTACTATGAGTAGTATATATCCTATTAGTATAGGTAATATAAGCATAAGAAGTTTAGTATAAGGTAATGTAAGCCTAGCGTATCTTATGTTGTATAGGCCTAATGTATTTTTTGTACGCCAATGTACACAATATTTAGCAATGTTAATCAATAGCAGTTCAGTAGTAAAAAATAATCGTTATATCGATCTTATCGATCTAAATGGATACAAGTTCACAGTATACTTTGGGTTGGTATTAACTAGAAGCAGACGATCTTGAGGAGTTAGTTGGGTCTGGTGAACATTTTATTGATTTTGGCGACGTTTCAGGAGTATTTTTCTAACAAAATAAAAATAACTAGGACAATTGCCCGTTAATTTAATCGATGTATTATCGTTTCCTTTTATCGATAAGATTATTAGCCATCACGGATTCTATGAGTCAGTCGTTGCGTTAGGCTTGTATCGAATTGTATCAGTGGAACTTTGTTACTATTTCAATTATTACATTAGATCTCCGATATATTTTTTTGAAATCAATAGAGTGACCATACATTTCCCAGAACATTGAGGAATTTCTGTTTTCATTTTTTGTTGGTTCATGATTTCCTTCGCATCGACCACTCCTTTCAGTCTATCGTTAGAAAACTATGGAACTTTGATCATCACGGATGGATTATTCGCTCTTCTTACACAAATCATGGATTATGCACTCTTCTTACACAAATGAAAATTGAATTAACTCAAATTGTTTGTTTTTTCATCATCAATTTTGATAAAAAAAAAATTTTCCGTTCTAATCTTCGAGAATCGAATGTTTCGGATTGTCTATGAAGTTTGACACTGAATCGTAAAACCCGAAAAAAAAACTAAACTTTTTTTCTTTACAGTTTTAAATTGGGGTTTTGAATTTTGAAACTTAGTTGGCAACACAGCGTGGATTTATTATTTTTGTGGATTTTTTTAAAGTGAAAATTTTGTTTGTGTAAAGGAATATATTTATATATATATATGAAAAGAAAAGATGACGAGTCTTCGAAATAATAGTGAAATGTCCAAATTGGAAACTTTGCCATCTTTGAGAGTGAAAAAGGAAAAACGTAAGGAAAGTAAAATGAAAAAGAAATCATCGTCGACATCATCGTTATCATCAACAACCAAAGATGATCCGAGTAGTTCGAAAGAAAATCCTGACGATGAACAACAACAAGTGCAACAAAGTTCAACTTTGGGTAGAAAATTGAGAAATGTTCTTGGAGCTGTTCGGTTCTTGGGTAGAAGACACTCAAGAAATAACAGGTAGTGGCACTAGTTATCATTTTTTCCTTCTTTATTTTAGTAGATTTATATGTTACCGGCAATGTGTAGAATGCAGAGAATTTTTAGAACGCTAAGGACATGTATGAAAAAATTTGCATTGAAATAGTTACGTTAAACGAGAATTGAGAAGTTGGGGTAGAAAAATCAGCGTAAAGACATTTGACGCCGTTATTCCTTAAAATGCAGAAATTGAATCGTAGACCAGTCTATAGCTTAAAAACGCTAGGTTGAATATAATTTACACTTTCGGACTTTTTGGAACAAGAATATAGAACACGACTATTGTAAATCTTAAAAAACATTATTGTCATTTCTGTCTTTTTGTCGCTTTACTTTCTTGTGTGTTTCACTTGTTTGCTTCACTTCCAAAACCATAGAAAAGATACTGATAGTTGGAAGAACGGTGTAAATGAATTTATTGTAAATTAATAAACAGTTGTACACAAGGTGATATTTCATACTTTTACCAAAAGAAACTAGCCATTCTATAGAATGTTTGAATTCTATACATTGTCGGTAACGTATGTATTAATTTTAAATGTGTATGTTTAGTTTTCTAACAAGTAGGGGGTGTGGACATTGCGCATGTTCGTTGCGTTGCGTTGTGTTGAGATTCTAAAAGTTGATTCAAGTTCACCTAACATTTAAAACGTGGCAACCATGTTGATGATTATGTTGATGATTAGAAGGTGGAACTTGTTATTTTTCTGTTTGTTTACTTGGAGGTTTTGAAAGGGTTGAAAAGAGCCAAACCCTGTGATTAGAGAAAGGTTAGAAAGACCCAAGACAAGTAGTTGATGGAAACCAATTAATGACAAAACTCGAGTGAAGAAAATCTCCCAGCTCCTCCCTTTAACTCGAAATATTATTCTAACACCTTGAACGTTTTAACGTCTTCAATCATTGAAAAAAGAAGCAAAATGCTCCATCATCGATTATTTCTTTTATGATATACAACTTCGGTATAGTTATATTTAAAAAGTGTAGCATCACCATTCTTTATAGTATTATGTTATTTCCATGTCAGGCTTTTTTTTATTGTTATTATTTTTTCATCTTGTTTGAAGGGCGTCGTGAAGAAACGATTGTTTGACCAAAATCTTCTGTGGAATAACAAGATAGGTTTTGTAAATGATAGAAATCAAAATGAGATAACGAAAGGGTTAAATTACATAGCGGGCGCAGTGTTGTACGACTGCTTTTATTCGGATGCTGATTTTTGAAAAATAAGGCATGAAAAATGTATAACATAAAGAAATTGTTTAACATAAAATATTTTATTATCATTATGCATCTAAACCAATTTCTATAGAAATGATCCAAATCAAAAAAACAAAGACGAATTTTTGGTAAAAATGAACAGTTTTTAATGCAAAACGCATTTTCAACTGGTTTGACGACACAGACGGATTTTGCATAAACTATTGTATATAGCGTCTGCTCTATTAGTGGTTAATTAACGGCATATGGCCAGTGTCATTTGTGAAACTAACACGAATTCATAGACATCTTATTTATCAAAATCCATCGAGCGGTTACGCCTATAGGAGGGACCAAAGAATGCACTGAGTTCGTTATGTTTTGGTGCAAATAGCTTGAAAACGTGCTTTTCGCACAGAGAAGCACGTTTTCAACAACACTCTTCAAAACAAGCTATTTCAATGAATTCTCTGTTTTGGAGCAAACATAGCGATTTTGTAAACTGTTTTTCAATGACGAGTTTTGTGTATGCTTTTATTTTTTGTTTATAAACTTTTTTTTTCAAATAGTGTAGTAATGGAACCCATTTATCGAAACTACAGGGTGTCCCAAAAGTCTTTATACCATAATACGGAAATATAAAGAGGGTTTTTATTGAATGTGAAAACGTTGAGAACATTTTGTATGTATAGTATACAATCTATACAGTATGTATATACATGGTGTTCTAAAAGTCACCATATATATAGAAAAGATTTATTTTATTTTTATATCTTTAAATTAGGTACTGAGACGTTTGGGACATCCTGTAATTAAATTGTTTTAGTTCAAAATTGTATATCTCTTTTAAGTGAAAAAATCATATTCAGATTTGAACCGGATTTTTTTAACGTAAGTTAAGCGCAAAAAATCCGGATCAATTTTGAACAAGCCATCGAAAATTTTGTATTTCTTTATGAAGAAAATTTTTCTAGTTTTATTTTTCAAGTTCCATAACAATTTTTAATTTTAACCCGTTTTGAGCTACATTTATAACCACTTGTTTTTTTCTAATTTTCTTAATGTCGACTTATACACAAGAAAATTAGCTATATATAAATTCAAGTAGTAGGTTAAACAGTGTCGTAGGCGTTGGGGATGTCTATGGGAATTTCTTGTTCCCCTACAATTACCCCAGTTTTTTCCTACAAATTGTTAATTTAAAGTAGATCACGTTTAGTGGGATGTTGTTTTTATCATTTATTATTGTTTCCACCAATAAAAACTTATTATTAGTATTATTTTTAAACTTTTTTTTTTATAATCGACACGATCATTTCGCATTGAGTAATTTTTCATAATTTAAATTACAATTTTTCAATTCAAAAATACATTACAAATGCATTTTAACAATACGTTTTATATCCGAATTTAGATTTATGCAATCTTTGAATAATTCGACATTCGATTTATGTGAGTTTTGATTTTTGCGTTTCTTTTTTTACATTGGATTTGCGCGGTTTTCGATTTATGCGGTTCTCACTGTATGCGATTTTTGGTACATTGGACTATACAGTATATTATCATAAACGCCTGTAAATGACATTATTTTTTCAATTTCCAGCTCTCACTCACTCACTCGTAAAGCTATTATAAAGCATATAAAAAACAGAGAAACAAAATGTTAACCTTGCAACTATAAAATAGTATAGTTAAACTAGTATAGTAAGCAACGTGTTTTTTTGCATTGTTTTTAAACCCGGAAAGAGAGCGGGTTGTGGGAGGTCCGTGCCATTTTATTCGTTATTGTAATTTCTTTCCTCTTCATAAATGACAACGAGGAAAAATTAGCCAATGAGCAAATCGTGATGATGGAGAAGGTCGATGTAGAAAGGGTACAATTTCTTTGTACCCCCCACCTTCCTTGTTAAAAACCAAAAAGGAAAAACAAAATTGTGAACACAGTCGGGCGTTAATCGAATTAAGCAGACGAAGTTTGTTTTGACACTGAAAGGTCAATATTTTAAAGAAACAAAAAAGTTTCTTTCGTATTTGTTTTTTATTTTAAATATATATTTGTTTTGTTTTGTTTTTTCTTACAAGCAAATGGTTTTTAAGAATACGCTTTATTTTCGATTTCTGCAATTTTCGATTCGATTGATGCGATTTTTGTTACATTGAAATTACGCGGTTTTCATTGGATTTATGCGTTCTTGCTTTGTGATTTTTTGATGTATTTGATTTATGCCAATTTCGTTTTATGTGATCTTATGATTCCATTTTGCATTTCTGCAAGTTTTGTTTCGTTTTATGCGAATTTAGATTTATTCAATTTTTTGAGTGATTAGACATTCGATTAATGTTGAGTAATTTCATATTAAGATTTCTTCTTAATAAATTTATCATTAATTATAAAATCAACACGTTTTTTAACTAACCCAAACCGAAACCTAAGCGCCACAAGCGACTTTTCCTTAACGGAAACGGGTATCGTAATGACTACTTGTGAGTTTGTGCCTACACTCGAAGTTTGTGGGGGCTGTTTTGAAGAGTTCACTTTTATTATGAATGTTGATCAAACAAGGAGACTTCTATTTATGAGAGAATTGTATGTGTGATTTTATTATACGAAATGATTCGCATAAATTGAATTTGCACGTTAAACGTGGGGTGTTTTTTTTTCCACGTTTTTTGAATGTTTTGTTTTCAAAAGCAATATTTTTGTATACTTAAAAAACCACCAAGTTTATACAGTATACAGCATATGTTACAGACCTTGCATACAACACCTAACGTTGTTAGGCGATGTATAAAATTAGCAGTGAAACAGTTAAAAAAAATTTAGGCTTGGTTTAAATTTAGGTTAAAACGTTTTTTATTAACCAACTGTTAACTTAACCTAACCTGAACTAAATTACAAACAGTTCTATACAAGACGTTATTTCATACTTTGCCAAAATAGGCCAAGCATTGTATACAATGCCTAGATTATACAAATTGTCTATCATCTATCATTATATATAAAAAAATACTGAAATATTACTTTGTACCTATGTATTGATTTTACAAACACAAGTGCAATGTTTATTTATCATATAAGATGTTTTAAAATATCTTTTAACGATATATTTGCTACAAAACTATACATGTAAATTAATTTTTAGAAATCGGGGGTGCTTAAATCGTGGGTCACCTGTACACGTTTTACATATACCTTATGTACAAATAATACATATGTACACAGAATTTATGTACAATTACGACTTATCGTTTATATTTGCATTGTGCTGCCTCCATTCGGTATTTTGTTGAAGTTTTACACCTTTTTTTTATAAACATTGCAGTGAAGCTCTTTGACGTTAATAACATCTAATCCCATATTATATGGTACAGTATATGAATTTTTATTAATTAATAACCTTATTGACGACAAGTCATGTTAAAAG
>JAQIWH010007231.1:0-11736 GCA_034695005.1 Cryptops parisi
TATAAAATTTGTGGGATTATTGCTTCAGTGGGTAATTTAGATCATTGAAAAAAATGTCTCAAGGGCACGAGCAAACGCTATCATTACCCAGTACTTTCACTGTTAACAAAGTTACTATGTTCTTGGTCATTTACCACCATAAATATCTGACATTGCAAGCTTTTCAGCCAGCAAATTAAGGTTAAGTAATAGCTTATATATATAGAACAACATAATAAAACATTGAAAAGTAACCACTCTTACAAATTCTTTTTATACTTTTCATATTAGTTTCACTTGTAAGTTGTGAGTTTGTGAGTGAGCGAGCTGGGAATTGGAAACTATACTGCCATTTACAGCCGATTATAAGAATACTGTATAAATCTACTGTATAAAAAAAATCATAAAACAAGAACAGCATAAATCCTTCGCATAAATAAAAAACCGGGTAAGTTCAATGTAAAAAAATCGCATATATAAATAAATAAATAAATCAAAAATTGTAGAAATCAAAATTAATATTTAACGCTCGCATAAATCAAATAACAAATTACTCCTCAATCGCACAGATTTAAATTCGGATAAATCGAAATTCGCATTAATCAAAATTTGCTTAAATCAATATCTGTATAGGACAGTATATAAAGAGTATTCTTAAAAACGTTTACAGTGTACTTGTTACACTACGGAAGTCTGGAGCGCACGTCTAAAAAATAAATGCTAAAAATAAATTAATATACGGGGTGTCCCAAAATCACATTTACAAATTTAATACAAACGTCATGAACGTTGGAAAGTTGTTTTGAGACAATTGGTATATTTTTGTTTTGTTTTTTTGTGAAAAAAAGTGGAGATTAATATTTGAAATAAGAAGATGATAGATAATGATTTTGGTATTTGGAAGGGTGTTTTAAGATATTTAGGGAAGAGGGTAAGGATTACTCGTTTTTTAATACAGATGTTTTTGTTGGTAAATTAGGATCTTCACTTACATGTATCCTAGTAATACGGCGCTAACAAACTGCTTGTTCTCCCATAGGACTTTGTTGTCTGGATCACCAAATGCTTTCTTAACTTCCGCAGATGGAAGTCGTCGGAAACGGACGCAAGCCATCACTTTGGGAATGTAACACTTCCGTTCTGGCCAACGATGGCGTAACCATCCGGTAGCCATGACAAAAACTTTCTCTTCACTATGAAACAAAACAAAAAAAAACAAAAAACAATGATCACATTGCGGAAAAAAATTGTTGTACATCAAACATATTCGCAAACTTAGAGACAACTTTTAAAACGTGATACTATAAACTGGAAAAAAAAAATCTTATTTCATGTAACCGGGATAGTCTTGTAATCGGCACCAACTAGAAATACCGGATAACTGAAAATTTTTGGTATCGAGATTCACAAATTTCGTGTACCATCAGCTGATTGGGTAAAATTTGAATGTTGCCGTTATAACTATATATCTTGTAACATGTTTTTTTTTCACAAGAAAATTCTCGATTTATGCGAAAGTTCTGTGACTTCGTGTCACTCGAAAATACACGTTGACTGACCTAATCTTCGTAATTATTCATCAGGATTTGACTAATAAAATCGAGTTTCAACTGAAATTCGGGTTTTGGCGGTGAAATATACAGTAGTAATAGTAATTTTAGTTTCAATATTAGTCAAATCCTAAAAATTGTCATATTAATCGCAGACTTCCTTGCGTTACTTGTGGTCAGTATTTATGAAAATAGCGAGTAAGAACGTTTTGGCAAATTGAATGAAAATGTAACTAAAAAATTATCGGAAAAAGTTGGAAACAAATAGATAAAATAGTGGGGGGGGGGAAGGGAAGAAAATGAGAGTTATTATTTATTCCAATGTTAAACAAGGGATTGGAAGCGAGTTTAACTACGTTACATAGAAAGACGAGAGCTTTGCTTCTTTACGCTAGATAGGTCATCCAAAGCTGACTGGTTCATTTTTCGCGCTCGTTGAACAGGAAAACACGCATTTGTGTTTTCATCATCACTTTTCTACTTGTGTGTACAAAGTTGTGTTACCAATTCAACTGGCCTTTCCGCTGATGGGAAAGAATTGTCCGTTTGAGAAAACTCCAACATCTAATGCTTCACTAAATCAGTATGCCAAGCACGAAATCCGCAAAGACAATAATAACAACAACAATAATAATAATAACAAAAAAGTAAACAAAAAGAAGAAATCCTAATCAGTGCAAAGTGGTGTGGCCTTTCATTAACTTGGTTTACCCTCACTTTATCAATTTACCTCCCTCCCTAAAATTTAATATACCCACTTGATAACCTTATTAACCCTAAAAAAAAGTTAGTTACCCAAAATAGACAGGATAAGTTTAAAAAAATATATTGTGTTACCGGCAATGTAAGTATTCTATAGAATGACAAATCTGGTTTAAGAAGTGTAATACATTAGCAATGCAATAGTTACGTTACTAAAAAATTTAGGTTAGGGCTAAATATGTTTTTTTTAGAGAAATTAATGCTAACTTAGCTATACTAACTTGAACAATTGAATATAAGGTGTAATTTTATATTTAGACAAAAAAGGCTAGACATTTTATAGAATAGAATACGTGTATTGGATTCTATACATTGCCGGTAACATCCATAATAATTAAAGACTAGGGCGCTACGCCTCACCAGCTATGGAAGCGCCACCGTGTGTAAAATTACCAAAATCGACACTCTAACTGTAAGGAATATTGCGAAGCGATATGATTTAAAACAATAAATAACTGTGACGAATATTGCTAAGCAACATGAGTCGAACAATGATTGAACTTAATAGAAAAAACTTTTTGACTGGCTATTTACTATCTCTAATAATAAAAGATTTGAGCGCTTCTCACCAGTTATGGACGCGCCACCGTGTGTGAAATTACCGAAATCGACACTCTAACTCTAAGAAATATTGCGAAGCAATGTTAGTTAATATAATGAATAACTGCGACGAATGTTGTGAAGCAACATTAAGTTGAACATGAATAAACGTATTAAAAACACTTCCCAGTCCACACTTCCACTTCCCCCTTGCTTTCCCGTCATTTTTGACGGGTTATTTGCTAGCACGTAATGATTAACATCGAATAGTACATTCTCAAATGTGTGTCGGTTAAATAAAAATTTCCAAGTAGGATACCTGTTAATTAAAGAGTATAATACAGGGTGTCCGAAAATCATTTTCACAACTGTAATGCTAAACGAATGAAAAGTTGTAAAGATAATTTTCGGACATTTTGTATATTACAACGCGTAACACATAATTCAATTATGTATTCAAAATTTTAGAAAATTTTATTCAATTATTTTTATTTTTTATATATCATAACACATGGTCATGATAATTATATATTTGTATATGACAATGTGTTATAAATATATAAAAATAAAATTAAATAAAATTTTCTAAAATTTTACATCAACTCAGTTTTTCATTTTACATTACAACTTGTTTCTACGGAAAGAAAGCAAAAAAGTGTTTTTATTTGACAAAAGCAAAAGCGTCACCCCCATTTAGAGACTAAAATTTATAGCCTCTCACGTCGACAACTTTCTCTTTTACAAAACTTTTCTCGTTACTGCTGCTTCTTTTTTAACTTAAAAGAAGAACTTATATACATATAAAAAAATTTTTTATATGTATACAAAAAAAGTTAAAAGCAACCAAAGTATAAAAAAAAAACAAGTTTAAGAAAATGAAATTTAACGTCGGTGAGTAATGGTCGTTTCTAAACAAACAAGTTGTGTCACAAATTCGTTTCAGTTATATAGGTTACTTTTTCTCCCCCTTTTATTCGTACTAGTAAAAACATTGAACAAAAAAATAAATATATAAATAAAAAAAAATAAAATTAAATGATCCGTATTACAAAATAAAATATATATAAAAAATACATGAAGCACTTTGTAAATATATATAATACTACACACTGTGTACTTGAAAAATTGTAATCTTAGTATACTTGAAACTTGTAAAAAACTTGTTTATAAAATACATTTAACCGTAGTTGCAACACTGTCGTCAATGAAATGACAAAATAAGCAGTTGATAGATGACCTCTTGTTTTGTTTTCTAATTCATTTTACGATGCAAATGGTACAAAACAGAAAACAATGGTGTAATTCTTTATCTGCTATCAATCGAATCTAAATTTCGTCAAAAGATGTCTAAAGCACGTAATAGAGAAAAACTACGTCTTTAGTGCAACCTTTTAACCGGATTTGATATTGTGCTATTATTTTCAAACCAGATTTTAAAAGAATTTAAAACAAACACGTGCAAAGATATTTTTATTGATTTGTGTTAAGTGTTTATTCTATCGAATCCACAACAATGAATGATTGCTCAGATAAACTGTATGTACTAAACTATATCCTGCAAGTGATATATATGTATGAATGTTTAGTTATAACTAGACCTCGGATTGGTACGAGTTGCATGTTTTTTTCGGTTTATACGCAGCTATCAACGTGATACATTCAGTTTAACGTTAGATATGGAAAATGTTACTATTATTTGTTAACTTTTGTTATTATTTTATATTAATCGATCCCACTGATATTTGTAATTTTATGCAACAAGAAATTCCAAATTCTACAACCCCGGAATAAAATTTTTAATTAAAAATAGAATGTTTTGGATTTTTGTAAGACAACTAATGACGTTCAAATTTCAGCTTTCTGAGATATCGGAAAGTGGGTCAAAATTGACCGCAAAGATGTTGAAGCACAAGTAAATAACACATTTGTTGTCAGATGCTTTGTTTTCATAATATTTGGTTGTTGTCACGATAAAAGACTCACCCTGTATACAAAAAATTGTTACCTTAATTCAGCATTTTTTCCAGCTCGGTCCAAATAACGAATGAGTTTCTCGGGCGGCCATTCTAAGAAACGATGCAAAGGATAGCGGAAATCGGTAAGATCTTCTTTGGAGTGTTTCCAACGGTTTTTCTTGAACGTTTGCTTCCCAGCAGATAATGGAAACTGGGATTGTTTGCAATACCACTCTTCATCGTTTTCGGGATAACTCGAATCCACCTTCTTGTTGTAGACGTTGTCGTTTGGCTTCTGAGGCTCTTCGTCTTCGCAAAACACCACTTTGCCTTCTGGTAGACGATGATCGCCAATCATCTGACACAAAGCCTTTTTACCATCTCGACGTACCAATCTTCGAATAAACTTTCGACAGTAATCGCTTAACACTGAAATTTTACACACAAAAAAGTCACTTTGTAAGAATTACCATTATTTTGGTGTATAGCCCGCACTTCTTTTATTAAGAATGTTTTTATTTCTTTTCGGGTGCCATATTTCGAAATAAGTGTTTATAACGTATTACGCTTTAATCTGCATATATGTTAACGGTAATGTACCGTATGTATCTAGAATATATATACCTAAATATGCCAAAATACAGGGAGTCCACTCAAAGTTTTCGATGTCAAAATTCTCATTGGTGGCAATAGGGAAGTGGAATAACCTACCCTTATATCTCAGAAAACTACCCTGTTATTGTAAAAAAAAATGCTGCAAAAATATCTGTGTCCATTTCAATAAACAATGTTTCAAACATTTTTTACAAGGCTAAATAAAACTTTTACCTATAATATTTGTCTCGATGAGACGTGTAATTCTTAAAATAAAATAAAATAAAATGAAATAAAAACTAAAATATCTCACTCAACATTCTATAAAATACCTAGTCTCTTTTGGCAGATTATGGAATTACTATTGGAGTAGTTGCATTCTGCAAGAGTTGAGGTTTGGATTAAATTTAGGCCTAAATTTGAGCTTAATTTTTTTAGACCACAATGTTGTTAACTAACCTAAACTAACCTTAGCTAACTTAAACAGAAAATATTTTTGTCACACTTTCTTCTAACTAGCCTCTTTGCCTAGCCAGAAGTGGCTATTAGATGAAGTGCTAATAGATGAAGTGCGCTTAGTCTGGCACACTTTGCCAGAAGAAGCTAGGCATTCTATACAGTGCCTAGACATTCTATAAAATGTCTAGATTCTATATATTGCCGGTAACGTACAGATTTTATGTGAAAATTGGAGTCCATTAACCGAACTAAAAACTTTTGTTAATTAATTAGTCACTTTTGAAGAAAAGTGAAGAACATGTCCAAATCAAGTCCGTGGCAGCTTAATTAGGATACAAATGAGTTTTAATTGGCATTGTAAAATCGATGATTTTTTAATCAAAATTTCTACAAGGACGATATTTTATTGCTTCGAAAACTGACAAAAGATTTGCCGCAAGCAAAAGCAAATGTTCATTGATCATTAGTGGTCCACGAAAATATGTTAATTCACAAGTGTACTCCAGCTTTCAAAGTGAGGCTTCACGAAGATAATGACAAATCAATGATTTCTCCAAATCACCAGAATCTACAAAACTGCTTCGAAAGTACTGTCTAACTCGACAAACTGAAAACTAATCTTATGGATACGTGATAGCTTTTGATTGAAAAATTCAAACAAAACAAACAAGATGATCTCCCACCAAAATGTATACAAACTTCCAAGAGCTTCTTTTTTGTTAGATCTCACTACAATATAGTAATTGGTCCATTAATCCAATTTAAAGTCAATGACAATCACTCAAAGACAGTTTACACTCAAAAAAAGTTTACCCTCAAAGATAATCAAAAAGTCGATTAATACCAGAAATTTATGATAATAACAATTACATTAAAAATCCTTTTTAATATACTACACTAACATGTTATGCATAGTTTTATATTTTAGTTTTTATGCAAATTGAAACAAATTTTCAAGTGTAATAAAAACAAGTATTGTATAGATTTTGGATTTGTGTGAGGGTTTACGGTCAAATTTTACAAAAATAGAAAATTTCTATATCGAAAATCTCCATAAATTGTGACAACTTCAACGTTCAGTCTTTACTTTGGCACATAACGGTGAACATTTCTCGCATTCAACGAGCATCTGAAAAGATTTATCTAATTTTTCGTCGCATATTAGCGAAATTGCATATTATAAGAGACTCGCAAGAATCGAAGATATGCGAAGATTTTCTGTAACTTTTTCATGTTTTGAACATGTTCTTCATTAGACATTAGAAAGGATTTCGGCATTCATATGTCGGATACTTTTGACAAACCGGAATGTCGGATAACCGAAGCTATTATCATATATTAAGTGTACATACTTGGTATTCCAAGATATTTAGCAGCTGCCCATACATGACCAATAATGTCAGGATCCAATGTCACTTCAGCTGTGTACATCCATTCAAGTACTGCTTCAAGTCCATCTTTGCTGATGCTTAATGACGTAATGTCCAGACGATCCAATAAAGAATTCCTCAAAAACTGTTCTTTGAAGTACGAGCTATATGTCACTAAAACAATTCTTAAAAAACAAGCACAATATATCAATCAGTTCACATTATATCACATTATCACATTATATCAAATTTTGTTGGCAGAAAAAAAAAGAAACCATAACTTGTTAAACAACAAACAAATTTATGGAATTATCAAAAATGTTAACATACTTATGGGCTTGATACTCCTCATTTCCCAAAACGAGTATGACGTCACTTGTGATTTCACAATGTTTGCCGCTTTGCAAGAGGTCGAGTATGGGTGCATAGTGTTGCCATAGAAGAGACGAACAACACGATTCGTCGTCATCTTCTGGATAATCGAGTACAACTAATCGGGAAGGGTCATAATTTGGACAATCTTGTTTTGGTGAAACATCTTCCTCTTCGTCCATATTGACTTCTTCTTCTTCTTCTTCCTCCTCGTCCTCGAAAAGACAAGGATCACCTTTGTAAGATTTCTTTTTCGTACTCGGTGGATTGCCAAAACCCCTTGGAACGTTCGCCTCTCGTTCGGCGGGTTTTCGCAACGTTTTGACAAAACAGTCTTTGAATGGATTATCTTTCGTGGACTTTGACGAACAATCTTTGAAGAGATTATCCGGCATGCCTTTGGTGAAACACTCTTTGAAAGGATTTTCCCTTTTGGCTTGAGGATTACGCTGAGTACACTGAAAACACAACTTATTGCACTTAGGTTCAGGTTTGGTTGGTTTTGGTACCGGTTGTTGAGCAATAGGCTTCTTTGGGAGTTTGCACGGTCTGATTTGCATAGTAGGACATTGGGGTTTGGGCTTTGCCTTTGGAGGTGATTCACGCGGATGACACGTGCATTTCATTTGACATTCGTTCATACACCGACAACAACATATGTATTCGTTTTGTTTTCTAGGTGGTTTCTTGTCTTCTTTGCATACTGGTCTTGGTGCTTGACAGTCTTCGTAACAGTCATCTTTCCTTTTACTTGGTTTTTTAGTTTGTTTGCACACTGGCCTTCGTTGTTGACATTCTTCTTGATAATCATCTTTTCTTCTACATTGTGTCGTAGCTTCTTTACATACGGGTCTTGACGCTTGACAGTCTTCACTGTAATCCTGTTCGCTATCGGAGGCATAATCGTCACTGGAATCGGACGTTTCTTCGGCGTCGTTTTCCTGTGCTTCTTGGTAACGTGTAAACGTTTTTCTTTTGGAATCGTCGTTTCTTGGAAGTTCCGCTTTTTCGTACCTCGCGAACACTAAATCGTTTTGTCGCTTCGGATTCATATTCTGATATCTACTAAAAACCACATCGTTACTTCTTCCTTCGTCTGGTTCTTCTTCATCTTCGTTATAGTTTGAATCCATTTCCCTTTCGTACCTTGCAAAAAGTAAGTCGTTTCTCTTAGAGCTGCAAGGAGTTTTGCAGTCTTCGTCGTCGTAGCATCCGGGAACTTTCATTTTGGGTCGACTTTTCGTTTTGGGCATTTGAACGTCATCGTTCGTTTCTGGCTGCCTGTGTACTTTGCATTGACACACAAACTGGAGTGGATTGTACCGAGTTGGATTTGGTTGATTGCACCAGTTTGGTCTTATGGTACACCATGAGTCATTTTTTGCTTTGGATTCCATTGGTTTGCAATCATCATCTTTCTTGGTTTGTTTCGGAGATGGCTTTTGCGGTAATTGGTAATGACAATGAAGATTGCAACAACTAGGCGTCTGCGTTTGACTTTCGTCGGATTGGTCTTCGTTTTCTTCACACTTTTTGAATTCAGCAGTTGATTTTTGGCGCGAGGTCGGAATCAACATGTCTCCGAAACACAATGTCATTTGGCGAGGACGAAGTTTCTTACCACACATATCGTCATCCGCGGGACAGACAAATTCGAACGATTCCGTTTCCGACGATTTTTTCTGCTTGATCTTTTTATCGTAGAACGGCAAACAACTTTTCTTGGACTTTTCAGCCAAGTTACATTGACTCGTTGTGGGTGTCACAAAAGTCTCGTTATCGTCACTTTCACTGACACAAACTTCGATTGTTTTAGATCGAGCCGATTGACGTCCAGGCGATTTCTTCTTATCATTCACCATCAGTAGCGAAGAATGACTGTTAGGTTCCGATTTACCTTCCGGTTTTTCACGTGGACTGCAACATAAGTGACACAACATTGGCCTTGGAAGCTCCTCGCGTGAAGAGCCAGACACTTCTCTGTTATTCTTCACTTTGACTCTGTTCTTCTGTAATGACACATGTTTACTTAGAAAAATGAAGAGAATTGCGCTTCGAAAAAATATAACGTCACAAAAAAATTATTACTTACATTCTTCTGTTGTGTGTTTATTGTTTGGTCACCAGAATCATCGTCGCTATGAAATTGATGAGCTATACAATGATAATGATCCGCTTTAGATGAATCGACCATTGAGTGAAGAAGACAATGAAAATGTTCTTTATCAGGACATACAGTTTCATCCTTTGAAAAATAAAGATTATTTTACATTTGCAACGTCTAGGTGTCATTATTCTTAAATTTTGAGCGTGAAAATAGCGTATATACAGAATGTTTTAGGACCTCGTTTACAAACATCTGGGAGCATGAAGAGTTTTAAAAAATCGTGTCATGTAATAGATGCTCAAAACTTTCTTTGTATCTGTATGGTGATGAGGTTGACTGTAATACACAAATATTTTGTGGGTGGATAGCTAACCATACAGATATAGATAAAATTTCGGGCGTCTGTATATCGTGACGTGATTTTTTCCGGAAATTTTTGTATGGGGGAAAAAGTAGTATCTTTCGGACCACTTACACCCCTTAAAAGTTTTTAAACGAAATCCTGAAACACCCTGTATCAAAAAACTACCCGCAAATGTCCAGCTCATTTGAGGTTGATAATTTGCTAGTATTTACAATTTACTGTATATCTGCTAATGTTTACTATAACCTTGACGATTTACTCTAAAATTCATATGTCACTGAATGACGCAATGCGACCCATTCAATGTAATTTCAGTTAATACGTTTTTTCGCTTGAGATAGTAATAGTGTTTTGGGCTCTCCATTTTTCATTATTCTGTACACTGAAATTGACAATCAGTACAATTCAATGTTAATGCATGCCCGTTAAATATATATAATCCTTACATGTTTGTCGCTATATTTCTTCACTAAATCACGAAGTTTTCCATCATATTCTTTGCATGTTGGATCTGAAATCTGTTAAAAAGTACAGATTACGTTTAATACAAAAAATTCAACAAAAAAGAGATTATCAAAGAGTGTTAATTTTAAGATGAGATTTGATTATAAGAATTATATTTTTTAAATACGATCGTATAAGTTTTTTTAAATGTAAAATATTCATACGAGTTTTTGTATTATAAAAAAATCTATTTACCATTCCAGGTTTAGGTTCAGGTTTATTCGGTTCACAACAAAAATTTGGACCATCAATAGGACTGCAATAGACATCAAAACATCAGTAATATGTAGATTCTACGCATCAAAGTTCATATAAACATGGGTCCTTCACCCTGGACATTCCGAACGTATTGGACAAAGCTTGGTTATTTTATATCCGAAAGGAACCATTTCAGGACCCATGTTAATATGTTTTTTTTACACTGTTTTGATAAATCTGTGATTCAAATTTGACCAAACCTTTTAGGATCATCCTGTATAATTGACTTTATCCCCAACTTACCAGTTAAGTAATGTTTCCCAGTAGCAGTACAGAGACTTAATAGATCTTTCGATCCGAACTAATGGGTTCTACGATGTATAAACACATTATTAGTTTATAAACAAAAATATACAGTGTATATAAAAATTGTAAGTATCAATTATTTACAGTACCCAGTCGTCTCCATCGGTGTCATCTGCGTCATTTCCCATGCCCCCTCATCGGGGGTTGACATTTTGAAGTTAAATGTTTATCACATCCATCTGTTTTTTTATCATTGTGTAAAAAATTAATCGAAACAAAGTAAAAGGCAACAACGTTAATCGTAAACATTCAACAATAAAATTATGAACTCTTAAAATTTTAACGCAAAAAAGAAACACTAAAACACTGTTATTTGTTTTCACTTTTTTTATATTATGTAGACTTTCAATATTATTATAGTTATATTGCATGCAACATAAGCACGTTTGTTGTTGTAAATAACTAATGTTAGCAAAGTTGTAAAAAATACTTTAATTTCGAAGCTAATTCAAATGCATGTAATCACGTGATTAAGTTTGAAACAGTTAATGTATTCTTTGTTTTGTTATATTTCTTTTGCATTACGAAATAATCGATCACAACATTGGATTCAACTATGATAAAGTAATAATCTTATCATTTGTCGTTATGTGTGTGTGTGTGTGTGTGTGTGTGT
>JAQIWH010007232.1:0-11735 GCA_034695005.1 Cryptops parisi
ATATTAATTTGGAACTTAACTATTGTCAAAAAAAATGTTTTTCTAAAATGTGTCCCAATCCTCCCCAGTCTCCCCTAATAATATACGAGTATATGTGTTTTTTCATTTATGTATAATCTACAATTTTTTGTGTATACGTCAAATCTATACACTCCTAAAATGAAAAGCTGTAGAAATATCAAATGTCTACACGAAGTTCTGCTGCAAATTTCTAGGTCAACTAAAGAAAGTATTTTCAACTTCGTCGTCGTATCAATTCCGAGATATGGACATCAAGTCCAAAATTTTGTCATTGAGTGGTTATGTGAATGATTATGACATGAGGGTATCATAGTTACCACTTAGTGACAAATAACCCTATGCCGCGATGGTTTGAATCGATCGTTACGGATACACTGCAAAATTACTGATATTGTTTCAACAATAGTCCGGTTTTTACGATTTCAAAATAAAATAAAAACGGGCTTCATGTCTAGTAATAATTATTCATATCATTTATATGATGCATATAAGATATTATGCGTATACATACTTTATACGACGTATATGTATAAGCTTATACTGTATATAATAATAGAATTCCAGTAATGCAGTAGAATTCCATTAATCCAAATGGCTCAGGGATTAGGGATGTTCGGGTTACCTAATAATTGTGATTTTTGGATAGTGCTTTTAAAATTCATATTAGATATGAAATAAGAACATAAATTATTGGTGGTTTGTTATATAAATTTAGCAAAATTATATTTTACTAAGTAGTACAATTTGTGAATCAACAAATAACTGGTCTGATAATTAAGTAACAACGATATGTACCCAACAAAGAAAGAGCATGTTTTGTACAGTATACAGCACTTCAAGTTCAGTTTTCAGTTCGGATTTTCGAGGTTCGGATTAGTGAAGTTTTACTGTATAATGTATATACCGTACGGTAGAGAAACTCGACCGCATCTTTCACTAATCTCCTTTCATGTTTAGCTTCTGAAGAACATTTCATCAGCAATTTCGTAAACAAACAAACATAGGGTCCTCTTTTGAGGGGTTCTTAAATAGGACTTATCTCCATCATCAACGGCCATAACTTCTCGACGCGGAGCGCTATTAATTGTTCTCGACCGACGTCTAATGATGAAATACGAGTGGCAACGAGTTGCTTTAACTCCTCGTTACCAGCCAACCGATGGAGCAGTAAATAAATATTTGAACGGACCGCTTTTCTAGTTCCATGGTCATTAAGCCTATCGTTGGTTTTAACGAACCCCCTTTCCCAAAGCTTATCCCTATGACCGCCAGGAGAGAATGGCTCTTGGGGATCAAACGATGGTGCATTCCACCTAGTTTGCTACTGGATCGTTACCACGATCCCATCATCCATCACTGCCAAATGGAAGATGCACAATACCAACAAATACACATATAAAAAAAAACAAGAGAAGAATAAAAGACACTGCTCTCTTTTCACCTCTGGAAACCATCCCCGAATCCCTTACTTATAAGGATTTGTAACTTTAAAAATAAAAGTTATCACTTCAACAAAAAAGAAAAAGAACGCTGCTGTTAGCCAATACAGTGCAGTGAAATCCGGTTATTATAATCACGGATAATGTTATCAATCGGCTTTTGTTATCGTTATCAGTCGGTCCCAAAACACTGTTTAATATTTTATAACCATTGTTTAATGTTATCAGCTGGTTATTGTTAACCAAAAGAACATTAGTCCCAAAATGATCACAATAACCGAATTCCACTGTTTTATCAAAACATGTAATTCGATAGAAACAAACGTGTGAAGTTTTCTCGTCGTCCCTACTCTAAAGAGATAAATCGAAAATAGATAAAAATGTGTTGTTTTTTTTTAAATATCTTATCGTCATTGACGTACACTACGCAAAAGTATAATTTTCGTGTTTTGGGGGAGATTGAACAAGATAAAACGTCGGATAACGTATCGAGATGGCCAAACAAGCTGACTTCTGTTTCCGATTCGTCGATATGACCCCGACAGTCATCATACCACCCACATCCGTTGTCATGTCAGATCAAACGGTGAAAAATCAATATCCACCAAAATTTTCACCAAATGTCACATTTTTAAGCAATTAAATTTCACTGGGTTTTGATAAAATCAATGTTTGAAATGTAATCTTTCATTTACCGAAAAAAGCATAACATTTCTATACAGCAGGGTGTTCCTAAAGTCACTATTAAACAAATTTTAATAGTGACTTATATACAGTATACTATTGTATACTGTATATAAGGATGTCTCTAAAGTCAACAGTATATAGGCAAAATCTAAATAGGCTATACACAGGGTATCTCCAAAGTCACTATTCATTCCACACTTTACATAAAATTATTAATATAATTTGTTATAAAACTGCAAATGTTTGTAAAATTTAATTTTAAGATTAATTACATTTTATATATAATTATATAAAGATTATGTTAATATACTGTAAAAAAAACACTTTACATACGGTATATAGAATAAAGGCTAACCCTTGTTTGTCTTTGTTCTTTGTCTCTTTAATTGCGTCTTGCTTATATTAACATTTCATTAGCGTCAAGAGAGAGGAAGCACTTTTGTTAGATAGCGAAATGACAAAAAAAAATTGTCTTTTATGTGAGCAAACATTCCCAACATCGACATACTTACCAAAAAAAAAATTCTTTGTTGTTGTAAACTGAAGCACTTTACAGTATATAACTTCAAAATAACAAAAAAATAAAGTTTAATACAAAAACTTGGCTGATTTCCTAGAAGTCCTTATTAATGATGGCAGGTTTTTTCTTTTTAAGCTCGAGAACATTAAAATATCAAACTTTCTACGTCATAATATAAAAAACACAAGATCTATCATTTCAAATAGCAAAACAAAAAATTGTAAACCTTAATTGAAATGAAAAAACAAACAGGAGATCCAGCTACTTCAACGAAAACTAGACAGTAGCAATCCTGTATTCAGTAGCTTCAAGATCAACAGTCCAATATGAAAAGCACTGGCGGATTTTTTGGAAATCTTTATTAGTAATGACAGATATTTTCTTTTTAAGCTTATGAACGTTGAAATATCAAACTTTTTACGTCATATAATAAAAAAAACCCAAAATCTACCATTTCAAATGACAAACAAAAAAAAATCAAAGATTTTCAATCCAAAAAAATTTCCTATGTTTTGATTGTTCTGTATTTAACAGGATTTACTTCTGCAAACTTTAGTTGGAATATCAAAACAGAAATCTAGCTACTTCAACGAAAATTATTGTAATAAAATTCCTGTTTAGCTTCAAGAAGACCAATAGGCCGATATGAAAAAGTTGAAGAGTTTTGGGAAAGTCTTTATTAGTAATAACAGATCTTTTCTTTTCTTATGAACATTGAAATATTGAACTTTTTAGGTTATATCATAAAAAAAAAACACAAGATCTATCATTTCAAATAACAAAACACAAGAAAACAAAGATTTTCAAGAAACATGGCACTCCAAAAACATTACATTTCGTTTTTTCATTGATCTTTATTAACATGATTTTCTTCTATAAACCTAAGTTGAAATACCAAAACAGCAAAATTCAGGTACATCAATAAAATGAATTTTTAAAAAATCCTGCACTGGTAGATAGATATATCTTCAAAAACAATATAGCCCAATATATAAAAAACTAGGAAAAGTTTTCTGAAAGTTCTTATTAATGGTGATTTAACTTTTCTTTTTAAGTTTTTGAACGTTAAAAATATCAAAATTTTTATGTCAAATAACAAAAAAATCTACCTTTTCCAATGACAAACAAGGGTTTCAAGAAACACGGCACTATAAAAACATTTCGTATGTTTTGATTGATCTTTATGTAACAAGATTTACTTTTGTAAAGCTTAGTTGAAATAGCAAAACAGAAATCCAGCTACGTCAATAAAAGCCATTTTAAAAAAGAAATCCTGTATATCTTCAAGGACAATAGGAAAAAAAAATAGAAAAGGGGGGGAGAAGAAAGAGTTCTCGGATTTCCCATCATGCAACATGGTGAACTCAATGCACGTCCAAATGTCACATTCGAGTGTCGTGGAAGATGTCACGTTTCGAGACTTGCCTCGAGCAAAGAAAAGTGCTCTAAAGAGACTCCCGAACAACCGAGGGATCAGACAATAAGAACACGAATAAAAATCCTCCACAAGAAAATTCGAACGAAATGTCGATTTCTGAGAACCACGTTATTTTTTTATATTCTAGTTTACAAAACAAAATGTCAAATATCATGATTTAAAAAAAAATGAAAACCGCATTAAATTTTTAATGAAAACAATTCATTTCAACAAAAACCAGAATTGAATTCAATCACTTTGGAAATTCAATGGAAATTTAAAACGATTGTTTGGTATTAATATGAGCAACATGCATTTAGTATGCACTTTTCAATTTGTTTATTTCCATAACTTTTTATTTATAAGTCTTTCCAAGAAACCATAAAATAGTGATTTCGTTAGGCTATAGCGACGAAAAGATTCATGCATGTATTTATTATAAACTCCATCAGAAGGTTGCTTAATATTAATTCATTAATTCAAAAATGCATACATTAATCCATAAATGTTACCTGTAATGTATAAGAATTCAGGCATGCTGTAAAATGCGTCAGTATTCTATGCAATGCTAAGTCTTCTTTAGGTTTAAAGCTATGATTAAATTTAGGCAAAAATCTTTTTTTTAGAGAAAATGTTGTTAACCAACCTAAAATAACCCAAACAGTTGCAACTTATACAAGGACACTTTTCCAAAAGAGGCCATTTTATGGAATGTCTGAAATTCCTACATTGTATAAAAGCCAGAATTGTAAATGTAATAACATACAGTTTGTATAAACACAAAACTACAACTAAAGTGTTTATACAAACTGGTATGTTTGTATAAACACCAATGAAAGTTTAAATTTGAACCTTATTATATTCTACGCAAAAAAGCGTAAAAAAAAAAATCCGGTTCAAATTTGAACGTTTCTGCTCTTACAAATTCTACCAGAGAATTTACACAATAAACCAATATATCTCTATAACTTCAACAACCCTTTTGTAACTGAATGCCAACAAAATCAATTCTTTCAAATATACACAGTAAATAACTCCAGTGAGTCATTATCCTTATTGTTTCGCAATAACCCGACAATTTATTTGTCAACGTTTGCAAAGACAACAAAAATAATTCGTCATTTCTTTATCTATCCTTTTTTTTTTGTATGTGTGTATCGAGTGGCAAATCCGTTAATCCGATTTCCTTTTGGTAAAAGAAACAAATAAATAAAGAACTTGTACGGATTGGGCAATAGAACAATCGTTTCTATCTTCCAAAAGGAGGCCAAAAGAAAAACTACACCACGTGACCGGGTAAGATGAATAGCAGACGATGACTAAAAAGAACAGGAAGCCTTAGTGTGTGAGAAATGAGATTCGAATGCCCCTTCATCAAGAAGTCAGCATTGGGGTTTTGACCTTTTTTCGCCACCATCCAGATGCCATCTGAACCGACTAATGGAGTAAAAGTTAATAAAAGGAAGCATCTACTTTGTCACATTTCGCTGATGAGTCGAGTGCACAGCCAACACCGACCGAGATCAAAGAGATCAAAACATTCTGCAATCAAGATAGTGTTGCCCCCAAACCATATAAAAGATCGACAAAAAAAAAAAAAGATTCATTTCTTACAAACTTTTCTTACGCATTGTGTTTCAATGCATTTCATATTTTTTTTTGACAAACTGGTCATATTTTACAGTTTTCAATGAAAACAATGTCATTGCTACGTCACGATGCTTTGAATTCGGAAATCTTCAAAGCAATCACAAAATAAAAATGGAAATTCAATACAAAACTTTTTTTATACATGAGCAGTTGTGTAGCTTACCCAATACTACTACTTTCAAAATCAGGCATTTCAAAATACAAAAAAACCCTACAGAGTTAAGTGAAAAAAACCATTAACCACTTAATAATAGTACTAATAATAATCGATTTAGAGAAAAGGGTGGAAAAGAGTGATGCAAGTTGTTGAAAGGGGGCATGATTGATGGTGTTGTGTTCAATACGGTCAATGATAACCCCTACTTGACTATGATAGATGTCGCCTGATTGAGGTGTGTTTAGGTGAATGGCAATCAGAGCGTTGGAAGTTGTTAGCACCGCGAAACGAGACGTCGTTCATCAACACGACACGCATTAAGAATCGTCGCTATCGATTCACTTGCTGATGGTGGAACCGTTTAAACTTAGTTTCACGGTCACTTCATTCCTCAAAGACGGCAAATATTGATTAGCATTTGCAATACCAAACAACCCACGAATATGCGTGCTGATGTATATGTTTATAGTTGATTATATATATATATATATACAGTATAATATACAAGGATCTACTCTATATTACATATACACAGCAAATAGTTTATTCATCGTGACACATCCAAATATCATAAAAACAAAAAAATGTAAAATAATAAATGTGTCAGACAATCGCAGTTTGTGAATCGCGTTTTTTCAATGATGTTAGTTTCATTGATCTTGAATTACAATTAAAATAAATCGCATTGTTACAACTTAGACAACGAGTCGTAGCTACAGAGTCATAATCAGAAAGTTGAAGCCGATGGTTAATTTAGTCAGAATTCATTTATTTACAACAATCCATTGAAAGAAAAATTGAACAAAACAATAAGCTAGAATGGTACTACAACAGCTTTTTTGCAGCTCACCGAGAGCAATTTATATAGTTGTAGGCAACTTTAAATTTGTATTTAAATCAACCATGCAAATATCTAAATTCACTTTCGCTGCATAGCAAACTTGACATGCAGTGAAGCTGTTGCAGCAGTATGGTACTTTCTGGTGTATTGTTGGATAATTTTTTTTCGTAGTTGATTGGTAAAAATAAATTAAACGACCGTGTATTCCGACTATATGGGATGTTGCTTACAACTTTCTGAATATGACTTGATACCTACGACGCATTGTTTAAAACTAATGCGATTTCCTTGAAAATTAATTAATCACTTATAATAGCACCGTTGGAAAGATTCCCCCTCTCAAAACTTTAAAATATCTAAAACTTAGAATTCTCATCATATGAACTCTTCGAATATAAAGTTGGAAACCTTGACTGAGACACCCTGTACATTGGTAGAACTTTTCTGAGTTACTCCTCCGTTGAGGTTTTTGATTCGTGAGTTTGAAGACTGGCACGTCCTTGGACCGGTCGTGGTCCAAGGACGTGCCAGTCTTCAAACTCACGAATCGGAACATTCAAGCCGAACGCTTATTATACCGGAATTGCAGAACATAAACAACGCTCTGTTGGAACGATATATAACAGATTGCCTATTCAAAAAGAGAAAAAGCACTCCAAACGACTAACCACAGTCATTCCAAACAGAATGTCGTAACCGTCAAAAAGACAAACTTCTTCGACAAACTCCTTCTTGGTCTACAAAAACCGGATCTTCCCAAAGCCCTTTCTATACTGAAAATTGATCAATTTAACCTTATTTTTGAACTGCGGATTACGATTTGATACGATAAGTTGCCATGGCCACGTTGATACGAGATGTTTTTTGTTCCAATGGTCCAAAAAGAAGCAGCAAGACACTTGCTTTTTCTTTAACCTAACGTCAGATGGACAAACGGCAAGAAGTGAAAAAGAATGGTAAGAGCCGAGTGAAACGTTGTTTGGTCGTGATTCGTGTCGTGAGATCAAATAAATCACGCCTAGAGCTAGTTTGACGGACCCGCGTGTCCCTAAGGACAAAATGGAAGTGACCAAATGGACACGAGCACCCAGGGAACAAAACAAAATAAAACTCAATAAAAAAATATCATTGTCTACGAACGCACACCTAGGCACTCCAAATCGATTATAAAGCAAATTTCATTTACCTCCCCCAACAGATAAAATCAATATCAATATACATCAACTACATATACACGTATACATTATATTGTATATTGTTATCACTTTATATTTATATTTATACACTATATTTTTATAGTAATAGTTGGTGCGCCTCTCAAAACCAAATACCTACCTTTATATACTACATAGTATTGCTGTATATTGTTGATGTATACACGTGTATACTGTATTGTTGCTCTGTCTATATGTAGCTATGTTTAATGTTTTGTGTAAATATGTTGTCATCTTTTATGTTTGCTGCATTTTCACATCATGCTTTTTTTTTCAATTTATTTTATTACAAAAACAGGTTGTAATATTTTGTTTTTCTGGGAAAATCAAATAAAAATAAATAACAATAATATAATGTCCGAAAATTGTCTTTACAACTTTAATACTGGAGTATCTATAGTTATAATATTTTGTTTAGCACACCCACCACACGTTGGTTTTAAACTAGACCTTTGTGATTCGTTTCATAATTGAAGGGCTTGGTGTAAATGTGTGTTAAATAACTTTTGTGTACTATTTCGAGGAAATCGCGTTTAAATATGTGAACTTGCATTGATGTTTATTGGCTACTTCACACGTCTTGCACTAATAACTTGGCACTGCTCAAAATTGTGCGTAACATTGCCCCTAACATATTCGAAAATGCTTCTAACTCATTTTTGACGAAAATGTTATTGAACACGTTTTTACACTAGGCCGTTCAATTAATATCACCAATAATTATTTAGTATATTTTCAAATCTCCTTTGGCGTAATACTAATATTAAAACTATTATCACTGATATGGAGAATTAAGAAACATTCTTCCACGTTTTCTAATTATCATAAGAGATCTCGCGTTTCTACGAGTTTAGTACAAATTCTACCGCTGACTACGAGGTGTGGCAGAAAAGTAGTGAGACTGGCATCACTGAGAGTGATCTGGCAACACTGTGGGCTTTTCCTTTCAATTTCTTGAAGGTCAGTCCCTCTTAGAATCTCAATAAAAATTTCAACCTCGTGCTGTAACTGAGAAACGCGAGAGAGTGTGATAAGTGAAGTTGTGTTTTTGTAATGCGTTACGAAAAATAGAAGAGCAAAATTTGGAGCAACAGTGTGCCATCAAATTTTGTGTTAAACTTGGTGAATCTGCTAGTTTGACCTACGAAAAGTTACAACGATCTTATGGGGGACATTCCTTATCAAAAGCACAAGTTTTTCGATGGCATAAAGCATTTTTGGAGAGTCGAGAAGCAGTGTCAAACTGACACGTCTCCTTGACCAAAGAAAGCTCAAATGAGCAAATCAAAAATCAAGTCCATGCTCATTTGTTTTTTTTTTGACAGTCGGGGAATCGTTTACAAAGAATTTGTGCCTCCAGGACAAACTATCAACAAAGTTTTGTATAAAGAAATCCTGGACAGGCTCAGATAAAGGGTGCATCGCGTCAGACCGGACATCGCGGACATTTGGATGCTCCACCATGACAACGCCCCCTGTCACACGGTCATCTCCATCAACCAGTTTTTGACGACAAAAGGAATTCCTGTGATTCCCCAGCCCCCCTATTTGCCTAACCTAAGTCCGTGTGACTTTTTTGTTTCCAAAGATCAAAACCCACTTGAAAGGACGTCATTTTGATACTGTCGATAACATCCAGAGAAGCATAACCGAGGATCTGAAGGCAATTCCAGTTGAAGCTTTCCAGGACTGCTTCAAAGACTGGAAACAACGGCTCCGTCGATGTATAACTGCCCAAGGGAATTACTTTGAAGGGGATAACATTAATGTCTAAAAACAAACAAAAATTGTTGCAAAAAAAAATTAGTCTCATTACTTTTCTGCCACACCTCGTATATATACCGACACTTTTCGCATTATCCTCACTTTCATCACAGTATTACCCTATTCAACACGTTATGCGACAAATGAAAGCTTTTGTACTGTACGTAAAAGAAAATATAACAAAACATTTCCACTGCATTTCACCATCTCAACTTTTCCCCCATTTACACATTTTTATCCTTTTATTCTCTGAGTCAATTTGCTATAAAAGCATCCAACCCTTCTATAAATAAAAAACCCCATTCCACCGTTTTTTCACAGCTTCCCTGTGAAATCCAACGGAACTTGACAAGGTGATGACGTATTAGCCCTTTCTTTTGTTCGACCATGGCGAGGCTAAAACAGCTTTCAAAGGAAAATGCTCGAGTGGGTATACAATTTTATTACACCCATTCTCGAACGATGGGATGTAGTGGAAACCTATTTTACCCCTCTTCAAAAAACACCTCTACTCTTGCATGTTTATTTTGTTTTTTTCGCAAATAAAATTCTCATAAGCAACGGAAAAAATATTCAAAAGTTAAATGGGTTTTTGAAAAACAAAATTGTATCAAAATTGTACTCTATCACTAGAAACTGGTTTTTTTTCAATGAAATTTTTCACTACTGTTTGTTATTTATTTTTTGAAGTCGTTGCTTATAACGTTGTACGTACATACGTAAAAAAAATAAACTATATGTAATAACCGTTTATTGTAATCAATGTTCAAATTGTATACGCTTATCACTTCCGTGAATGCCATAACTTCCATGAAGATCCGATCAACAGCTGAGAATATATCGTATTTCTCGCATTTTATATTAAAGCAGTTTCGTACCTAAAACTCAATATCGGAATTGCAAGTTATGGCATTTAAAATTTAGAGAGCAAGGTCACCATGACGTCATTTACACATGCACTTGGCCCATCAACTTTGCCAAGTAAGCTGACTACAATGCTGATTCCTATTTGAAAAATCGATTTAAAGGGGACTCTTATTATCATACTAAAAGTATAACACAAAACACACAGTGCCTGTAATTCAGTGGGGACACCCTTTTATGTCTAGCAGTCGACCTTGAGTGTTGGTGATTCATCAGCAAGCATGAATAAAGGCAAACGTGGAGCAATGTTAGCAATGTTAGTCAAACTATGACATATTATACTAAAATATAATATGTCATGGTCAAACGAAACGATTCAACGTGTACAATGCATTAGTACATTCGATGTTAAGACAAAATTATGATAAAGTCATATTCTATCACACGTATAACTAGCGTTCTTATACGGGAGTACTTTCTGTCTATACAATCAAACGACTTCGTTCACCACTCTCCACAAGGCCAAAATCACTTATAACCCATGGCGAATGATTATTTTAACAAAAATTTTAAAAATTTTAACAATTTTAACGCTTGTGTGTAAATGGCATGATATGATATTCGATTTGACGAAATCTCGCAAAGCCGATATAATCGTTTAACGAACCTTCAAATATGAATGACGTCAAGCTATCAATTAATATTCTACTACCTAGTATGACATAAAAAATACATGTTATATACAGTATAAATCATAATATGCATACACGCGTTATTGGTGAAAAAGTAAGTAGTTCAAGTGAGAGATAAACTATTAAACGTTTAAACCAAACCTTAGTGTAGAACCCAAAATTTATCCTAATCAATACAACTTTTACGTTCTTCTTGCACAGATGTTTGCAAAAATTTGAAACAGATGGTTTTGTCCCCAGATAATCTCGATAATAAATTATTGCTACTATATCGGAAGGGCAGGAAAAACAGGGGGATGTTTATAATTGAATGATCTGCAATATTTGCTTTAAGAACGTGGCATTGTGAGTGAGTGAAACATTACCGTGCACCATTATCATCTTCACAATGTTTATTGGAGGGAAAACAACATCACTTCAAATTAGAGATCAACTCACCCTTCGTTTCTCATGCATTTTGTATTTTATA
>JAQIWH010007233.1:0-11735 GCA_034695005.1 Cryptops parisi
TCACCCCCCCCCCCCCAAATAAACTCATTAAATCGAAAAATGACCACAAAACGTAGCCCTCAGCCTATCACATCTTTCATTCCTCACCAAACGATCATTTATATCATTTTTTTGTAGACTTTCAATCCGCAAGATCTTTAGTGCAGAGTGTCGGTATCAGTAGATGTCATCCGTTTCTTCAACCGAGGTTTTCTGTACCCAAAAGCTTCTGATACCAAAGTGTCCCAAAGGCTTAAGAAAGTCTTGCTGATGGCGTCGATCAAGAGACCAGCAGAGCTTCACTCCATCTTTTCTTTTTCTTCTTCTTCTTCTTCTTCTTTTTTGGACTTTTGTGCCTAGCCTACAACGTCATCGTCGTTGTCGTCGAGTGTGGTAGAACATCTGTAGCAGCAGAACCAAAACGGTTACACGCAAAGATAGAAGGTCCAAAGCAGGAAGTTCCCTCCAACAGCAGCTCGTTAATCACCCGGATATCGCTGGCCAGTCAGATAACGTTTCTTTTTCGTTCCACTTCAAAAACTGTTTTTTCTTCTTCAGTTTTACTTTTTTTTTCGTCTTTTAACTTTCCATTTTCTTCGTCGTCGTGGTCGTCCTCTCCGGTTGAGTCCCTTATATCATGTGACATGTCTTGTCCTAACCCATACGCGTATTATAGACAAATAAAGAACGGCGTAAATGATGCAAAAGGACGATTTTCTTTGATAAAACAATGCACAGTGATAAATTGTTGGTACAAGTGACCCTCTTCGTATAACGCACTAAAGTCTTATAAATAAGTATCATATAACGCGATTTGCATAACAAACCATTTTTTTTTAGAACCTAACTACCGCGTTATACGAGGATCTCGATGTATCTCAAAGTGTGAAATCTTTTACTTCATGAAATGTATACCGTATGTTTAAGTTTGAAATAATTAATATACAGATGTTAAACAATGAATTTAAGTGATTAAATGTTCGAAAAATTGTATTCAATGAGATTATAAATTACCGGTACTTTCCTTAATTTTTTAGAATATTATGCATTAGTTTCTAATATTATGCATTAGTTTCTACTTCTCATGTGTTAAATGAATCTACATATAAAAGTGTGAAATCTGGTGTTTCATGGAATATAATATTATATTTTCAACTTTTTGCACTTTTTTGCTACATCACAATAGTTAAACAGCTTATTTCCAAAACGTCATAACTCACTTATGATCATTTCTGAGCTAAAAGGCTCTAAAAACTATCTGTCCATTGCTGATTCCAAATATGCTATTTTCAACAGTCAAAACTTATTATTTTCTACTAAAAAGCATCAACCATAGCATAGCATAGCATAAACCATTTTTTAAACTATAACAAAAAATTGTTTGTGTCAAAACGACCATTCGTAAATCTTTTCTTTTATTTAACTTCTCAACTCGTAGTTAAGAAACCAATTCTACAACAAAACCAGAATGCACTTAAAATTTTTTAATAGTTAGTCATAAAACGTTTCCAATTCGCATTTCTCTTATATAGCCCACATTCTATATAAAATATAAAAAAATTGTAAAAAAAAAAGTATTAAATATATATAAAAAAAAATTCTTAAAACACATTTTCTCCCAACTTGCTCCACACGTTGACGATAATATCACATATTAAACGTCGTCATGATTTACGATTCCACAATAAACTTATGTCGTGTTACTAGATTTACGACGGCATTATGACACTTTTCTTTTTAAAACAAAAATAATAAAAAAAGGGTTTCTACTTTATATATATATATATATATATATTTTTTTACTCTTACTGAACGACAATCTAACCTATACTTTAACAAAAATTAAGCCACAAAAATGGTCACAAGAAAACTTGCTACAATTTTTATTTTATTATTTTAAAAAAAAAGTACTAATAAATAATTTTATTTTTTTTATGTATTTCTGACTTGGCACGCAATTCCGTACTAATAGTACGTGTTTTCAAATCACCAAACTATCTCTTTATTTTATCATTTTAAAAAATCATAATTTATTATCGGTTTTCATTTTTTTTATAAATAAAAAATTAAAAACGTAAATTGCAATATCGTGTCAAGTAATAACAATTTTTTTTTATAAACTCAAACAACAGGAAAAATGCAAATAAAATTCAAACACTACTTATTTTATTTTTTTTTATGAAATACAAATTAGCAATGAAAACACGTACTTCATATAAAGTTTATATTTTGTTGAAAAAAAAAATCGATCTTTTGAGATAATTCAAAATTTGACAAGTATCGTGTAACTAGGATTTTACGTTTAAAGCACTTATACCACTACTAATACTTTTTTTCATTTAAATTTTTTGGTTCACCAATATATTATCACTTTTATTTTTTTAAGGTTTTCAGTTTTATATGAAAAAGATTTATTACGCCGTTCAAAGTGCAAGGAAGGTCGTTTACATAAGTGTAAACCAAATACGTGCAAAGTATAAAACGAAAACATGCACAACATAGAAACCAGCACTCGTGAATTTTTTACATTTAATTAGTAACACTCCATAATATATTATTTATGACAACAAGATTGATTATTATTTTTTTCCCGACAAGATAAACTGGTCAGCGGATTAGGATTAGTTGTTATGTAGTGTCATAAAAATTGCTAAACATAACAAGGCGAACGTTCATGAATATGATCATATACAATGTCGTCTATTAGAAAATATCGTATACAGTAAGCGTAAAAATCCTTTATTGCATGAAATACCAAGTTAAAGTGTAAAATCGTATTTTACATAAAATACCTAGTTAAAGTTTGAAATCTACGTAGATAAAATATTTTTACTTTGTGAATCTCCGTCATTTTTTGAAATCCCTAATTTGTGTGTACGATTTTCATAAATATTTTTCCTAGGTGAACTGCTGTATAAAAGCAGTAGGTTTATTAAATACATAAAAATTTTCGATTTAGGCAAGTTTGTTATATGCGATTTCGGTATTATGCAAACAAAAATGTTTCTTGATCCTCGGTAATGGCAGGAAAAGTTTGCGATTTTGTGCAATAGTGTACATACAACTGACTAAATACTACCTATCCTCCTTTTTCCATATATGTCAGAATTTCGCATAAATCGAGGACCTTTGTACTCAAGAGTGAGATTTTCTTAAAAGCACTGCCAAGTCAAAGTTTGAAATTTTCATGCTATGAAAAGTTAAAATGTGAAATCCGGTAAAGTGTGAAATACTAAACATATATTATTAGTTCTTTAGTCTATTATTGTAACAAAGTAGTTCACGAAATAACACATTTCGCACTTTAACGTGAAACAAAGTTGATTAGTTTCATCTCTACACAGAACACGTTTTTTTCACTGTTTTTTTTTTATAAATAGCAAAACTTCAACTATGATTAAAAAAAAAGCAAAAATAAAATAAATAAAAACTGAAAGCAATTCACGAAAAACAAGCCAAAGATTGATACGCTTTTCATTATCTTTCTTTTACTTTTTCGGCTAATCTACACCGAGAAAGTCGCTTCATTTTTCTTTTCGATAGAGAAAGGTTATGTGTCATAAATGACTGCAAAGCCAACAGCAACGCCTTCATCAAAAGAAACTCTCTATATAAATATAAATAAATAAATAAAAAAAAGAGGGGATGACACATAGCTTACACGTGCGCAGGAAGCGACCACAATATCATCAGGATCATTTATCATATTCCCGCTTCTTTACTTGGAGGAGAAATGGTTTATTTTTAAACTACGACCAAAATGGCGACCAACCCAAAAGTACATAGTAGATAATACTCATACTTCAAAGTAGGAGCGGCCTTTTTAACCGACCAACTGGTTGGGTGGGGCAGCGATTTAATAACGTTTCTAAAAAGGTGAAAACACTCGGATGGGTCATATATTACAAAAACCAAAATGGAATGAACTTGACTTCCAAGAATAGCTTCTACGGCCACCTAAGTAGTGTTATTTTTGGGGCTCATGACCGAAAATCCTTTTCGGAACATTAACACTTGCCTTGACTTCGCATCTCACTTGGTGTTTTAATCACTTTTAATGATCTCGAGTTGATTTATTTATATTGTATTTTTTTTGCGCTCAAGCTGATCACCCATCTGACAATATACAGTAATTAAAACTAGCTGTATTCCCATTGACGGAAATCTTTTTTGCTTCATTACGCAGTTCATTGTATTATGCGTTATACAAACACACACAGAGCTGGAAATCTATACAGAGTGGAACAAAATTCGATACACAAATTCAGAGAGGCAGGAGAGGTGGTCGCGAGGAGAGTAACTTTCACCAATAAACCCATGTCCAAAAGTGAAAATTGCGAAATCGTAGTCAGAATTGTAGTCCTTTGAAAAGAAATGTAGTCGGATTTGTGTATTTCTTAAGATTCAACATGGGATCAAAGACTAAATCCACTTGTAAGCTACCGTAAAAACGTAGTAGTATCAACCGCGACCAAACTAAATAAGAGATTTTGTACTTCTGCTAAGCTGTATAGCAACTGATGAAATTTTGTATTCCAAATTCAAAAGAAGCTTGAAAAGATAGAAAAAAACCCACATGTTGTTCAACAATGTTCTGCGAAGGCGTGAGTATGATATCACCTTTGCCACCACCTTCATTTTTTTTTTAAATCTTATAGTAGCACGGTAAAGAACCTTTCGAACTTTCCAAAAAAAGCAAGGTTCAGTGCTGAAGACCAAAAGGAAGTTTCCTTCTTATCTCACCACCAACAGACACGGCGTGTAGGAAGCAGCAGAAGACTATAAGAAAAGGGCGGCAAAAAGGAAAACGCTAAGAAGCTGCACCAACAGCCAAGAAGATGGAAGAGGAGGAAGAATAAGAAGACAAGAAGAAGAAGTACTTGTAGTAGAAGAAGGAAAAGAAAAAAAGAGAGGGTGGTGGAGGGGGGCCAAAAAGGCTGGCGAGTGGGGAGCGTCCATTAATCAGTGGGTGGGATGAGTTACAGCTGCCCGCAGAGGGTGGGCCTGTCAGACGATAATAGTTCAGCTCTTCCCAGTAAAGTTATTCCCGCGCTTCTTGACTTTAAAAAATGACCCGGCCACGATTTATGAGCGCCTCCTACTGCTGAGAACCACCGACAAAGAGGGCCGGGAGGCCCCGGGGCAGCGGGAGACGCCATAAGTCAGGCCACCAGCTCGCTTAATTATGCCAGGGTCATGCGGGCAATCACGTCAGTGCTGATGCTGCCGTGGTCTTACATGTTAATAAACCCTAGGCGAAAGAAGCGACGTGATCAACGCCACATCAACGCAAAAACACTCTTTTATACCACCACCAACTCCATACCAGGGTAGGTGTGTACGTAATGTGTGTGTGGCAGTGTTTTAAACGTTAACCTTATCAAAATATGCAAATGAGAGAGCTCCAAGATGGAAGCACTTGCTTGTGTCCTGTCTTTGAAGTCTAAGATGGTGTTCGATTCGGGAAAATTTGATCGAGTGCTAATTGACCATTACATCAATATCATTGCTGATTTCATCTTCAAGACATGCCAGCAAGTTATTGGTCAGTTATCAACTGCATTCAATTATACATAAAAAATCACTGAAAGTTGGTTCTATGTAAATGGCCGCCAAGTTGCAATAAGAAGTCCTATGCGAGTTCTGTATGTACTATTTCGTTGTTATGCGACGACAAAACATCTTCCCAGATGCTGTAAGTCTAAGTGAATTAACACTTCTGCACCTACCCTTTTTCTTTCTCTGTGTCATGTGCTACATACGGCGCAAATCTTGGCTCTCAGATTACGATAACGAATATTCGAGTTTCGATTTATGCGATGTTTTCAGAGAACCTAACCATTGTATAAACGGAGAACTACGGGTACCTGTATTTTAAAATCGCTATAATTATATGAATTAGTCAAATTTTGGTTGAATGTCTTGCCTTTATTGAATAATAGCAAATTTAGTTGCATCTCATAAGAGTTACTCTAAGATACCAGCAGTTAGAGTTTCCGTTTAATTAGTATAATTATAGAACATTAAAAGTACAGTAATTACTATAAAGATTCACAGAACTGGTCACACAATATCAAGAAGTCATTTAAGACGACTCTATAAAGTAAGAGTACAGTACATACGTTCTTTGTTATAAAAAGCCGACAATCACAGCTACCAACTTTAACAATGGTCTGGAACAACTCTAACACTTGTAAACAATCAGAACTAGCTTTCGCCCATTTTTCCCGTCGTAGACATGACAAAAAAATTTTTTTTAAATAATAAAACAAAATCCTCCCCCCCCCCCCCTCTTCGTCAGAATGAGAAAGAGAAAAAAACAAATGGAAATCCTCGTACGTTTCATTCGTGACTCCGGCAGCAAAAAAGATAACGAATGTCACGACACACAAAACCGTAACTTGTAACGTCGCCAGTCGCAATTCTCAAATAATTCACCACGCTCGACCCGAATTCCCTGACAAAGACAAACGGCTTGCTGGTTTTTGGTGGAAAACTGCTGGATGGACGGTACAGAAAACGAATATAAAACCTTCCAACTTCATATCCTAGGCTCAGGGATCATCCTTGGCAATCCGAATGTGCATTTCATCTTCTTCCCAGAAAAAAAAAGTCACTCTATCTCTTTCTGTCTCTCTTTCTCACACACATACACACACACACTACGTCGTCGCGAGGAGTTTTGCACTTTGCCATTTTCTCTTTTCCTATTTGACGAAGAAGGCAATTTCGGACGTAAAGCCAAAATGGTTGCAACAAGAACAAGAAGAAGAAGAACGTGTAAAAAGAAAACAAAACAGAAAGATAAAAGGGAAAGAAGAAAAAAAACATCCTGGTATACAAGGGGGGTAAAAAGAGCAACTTTCCAGTCATAAGTCACTCCCTGGTAGTGCCAAGATCGTGTTCGCAGAAACGAATCGCGGTCGTCCTATATGTGTTGTGTTGTTGTTTTTCTGCGAAAGTGGTAACGAGACAGTGTTTTATAGGACCGGATGTTTATTAAAACAACAACGCTGTGCTAAACCGAGCGAAGAAGCACACAAACTCTGAACTCTCGTCATAGTTCAGAGCTCGTGTGTACCAAAGAACATTCATTGCCTCACGTCCATGAACGCAAAAAAAAAAAATAAGTTAAACAACTAATTCTGGCTTAAAGAGGTAAAAAGTAAAACAAAACAAGATGAAGGAAAAAAAAAACAACTTAAATCGGCAATGTATTACAATAATGATAGATGAAAATGAAGACGACAAGTTTTAAAAAGACATGAACCAACATCAATGGCCTTTGAAAGTGTTGTTAGAAGAAAAAAACAAAAAAGGAAGTAAACGATACACACATCGCTCAAGTTGAAAACCTATCGGATTTTTAGTGCCAAAAATAAAAGTCCATAAACGTGTTGATGGATGAAACGAGTTCACACGTCTCATAAAGTGTTCGGATATTTTTAAATATAAGCTCTTTCGGTTCAAGCCCTTTTTTTTTCTTCTTTTGTCTTTTTTTTTAATGTATATGATACCCGCAATGGATACTGTTGGTCCTCCTCCCAAAGTGATGTTTTACATAGTGGTGCGCCCTTGAGTCGAATTGGTATGCATGTCTTACGATGGGGTTTAAAAATCCATAGGTGTGTCCATCAATTCAATCCATTAGTGAAGTCAGCGCAGTTCAAAGAATTTATGCGTCACGCACGCAAATAGGGTTTTAGGTGGAGGCAAATCAAACAGATTGTACGTGGTTGTAAAACTCAACCAAAAAAAAAATAAACAACAACAAAATGGGTACTACAAAAAATGTAATGCACAACGCCCTTAACAAAATTTTCAACCTTTGTATGAAGTATTGTATATACAATTATACAGATAGTAGTACATAAAGTACAGCAATAGGCCCTATACTGTATACGTAAAAAACCCTTTGTATATAGTAGGTACATACAATCGTTGTACCTAATGTATATATATATATTAGAACTTTCAATGAAAAATACCGTGGATAACGTATACGAAAACAGTAAACCAACGTGCATTAATTAGCGTATATCATATTTTACACTCATTTTTTTAGACTCTTTTTGACTTAACTTTTCAAGGATAAAACTGAACTTACAACTTGTAAAGAAAATTTTATCATACAATGGAATTCGGTTATTGAAATCACAGATAATGTGATCAATCGACTATTGTTATCATTTATCAATCAATCCCAAGTCATTGTTTAATGACTTATATTTATTGTTTAATGTTATCGGCCGGAATGATAATAATAACATTATATATCACAATATATAATGTAATTATATATTGTATCGTTATCAAAAAGCACTGAATCACAACAACCGGCTTGCACTGTATTTATATTTATCATACATAAAATAATTTTATAGATTCATTGTCATGTCTAAGAAAAATAACCCTCCCCCCCCCAAAAAAAAATTGAAATAGAGATCAAGTAAAAGTTGAAGAGAAGTTTTTTCTTTGTTCCTCTTAGGATGACGATTTTGAAAAGTTTATTGAAGTTTGTGGAACTTCTCTGAAAATCGAGTGGGCGTTTTGTGAGGACTTTGGTGATGGGGTTACGTAGAGGAGGGGTAGCCATCTTAAATCTCCCACTGCTGTGGCAGGTCCTTGTTTGTCTCGTGTCACCGAGATAATTATGGCTCAGTGCGAAGCCACCTAATCTCCAGAGAAGACGGCGAAAGAAGAAGAAGAAGCAGAATAAGATAGAAGAACAAGAAGAGGAGGAAGAAGAAGAAGAAAGATCCGAGGTCCGAGCAAATGACCTCAACCCCAGCCATAGCTCACCCAGCAACAAACTACGTACTTTATACCACCATAGTACGATCAACATCCACGACGACGAGAAGGATATTATATTCTCTTATGAAGAGATATTTCAAGTGCAATGAGCGCAATTTGAGAAAGTTTACCGACAATTAGAACGAGGGAGGATTAATGTTTTTCTCATAAACGTTTTTTCATTTCCTTTATTGCCTGTCCCGTTGATAACGTTAATGGGCCGGAGGTGATATACTGCCGAGTTTATCTCGGTGCAGATGGCTGCAGACGATGAAAGGTGATAAAACACAGCACTAAGGACTGAGAGAAAGAGAGAAAAAGTGGGGGAGAAGAGAAGAAAAAAAAAACTCTTCCCAAAAACCCAATATTGCCGACCCACCATCACCAACATACGACCCTGTTACCTTTTTATTTCATGTTATATTTTTCACGCTATATTTCTTGTTTGCGTTTTTTCTTCCCCTTTTTTTCTTGTTCATAACACCCACATTTTCTAAGAACGTTTTGCACATCCACCTGAACATTTTTGTGTACGTGTTCTTGTCCGCTCCGGAGTTGCTTTACATGTTTTACGACTACTACATAATTCCACAAAATTTCTATGTTTTTTGTTGCACCCTGACTCTAATTTATCGTTTTATATTGTTTTCTACTCCAGTCAACTAATCTAATTTACGTACATTGTAAACCAATCTCGGCCCACAATCACTGTATCGTACATAGATTCACTACAAATAAAACACTATCGATAGCAATCGAATTACTCTTCCGTAATTCTGTCTGTAACGAGTCCTAGATTCAAAACAACCATGACGTCTAAATCACGTGTAATTAACTTGTTATAAACAATAGGCACGTGCGGAAATCACTACTTTGTTGGAAACAATGGTACGTAGAAAAACCAATCACGTGTTTTATATTACCTATAATAATTTGCTATGTTACTGACACCCGATTACAAACCTCATTGACTCAGAGCACCACCCAATGAGTGAACGGCGCGAAATTTCAAAGTTAGTATTTTAAAAGTAAATACAGTAGAGAGCATTCAACAGGCTTTTTAACTAGCCCAGGCTAGCTATGCGTCCGTTGATTTACGGGTTTTTCGCTAGTATAGGTTTAATAATAATCAAGCGCTAGAATTGCGTTATTATCTCGTCTTAAATAATGTTCACGTGCTCGATTCACGTGTACGACTAGATTACTCGATTTTAGCAGTGAACACATGTAAGAATCACGGTCGCAAGTTATTATTTTCTTTGTATGACCAGGTTAGTTCAATTTCAATGTCAACAGTTGTCCTGTAACAAAGTAACATGAACACAGAAATTAATACAGAAGATGCTCGATTTATGCAAGATCTACGTTTTGCACAAACCTCTCGTACATTTGAAGATCGTATATATCGGAATTCTCATAAAGTGAAAAAACTACAGAAAAATAAAATCGTAAAATTGTTTGGCACACAAGCATTTATAGGAATTCACATCGCATAGTAGCGAAATCGCATAAAAAAAATTTGCATAAATCGAGAATTTTTCTGTACACTAATTCAAAAAATAGAAAAATAATACAAAAAAAAATAACTTGGAAATCATTCATTTGCGTTCATTTGGATTCATATGTGTAGGTGATTTACAACCTATACACACAAATGGTGTACAAGTACATGAACAGTTTGTTCTTTTAAAATTAGTAATTAAAACGAAAAATCTTCAAACCACGAACCATTTGGTAATGGCGTACATTCCTTTGCACCATAAAAAAAAAGTTATGCTAATAACCATCGCAATAAAAAGATAATGAAGTTCAAATGTGGCTTGTGACCCTTACCGAAAAAATATATCTATTTTTTTCTTTCAACCACTGTTTTCCCTAAACTACCGGAATATAAAACCAAAATAGTCTTGTTATGTTTCAAAAAAAATTCAATTCCAAAAAACAAAAAATAACAGGATCATAAATTTTTCAACGTATATAACCTATGTTAATATGCATGAGTCCTGGGAGGTCCAACTTATAACTCCAGCACCGGCTTTTCCACAACAACAACAACTACCTTGCTTCGCCTCTTCCTTCGCCCAAATAGTACTTTTTCCACCATCTTTATTTTCTCCCCCCACTCCCTAAACAGTTGCAATAACCGTTTGGCTGGGGCTATCTGCATAATCCAATGAGGTGATTTAGAGCTCAATAAACTGATGCAGGCTGCAGATTACGATGACTCATCAATTCATCGTTCGCTTTTAATGGTTTCAAGAGTTTCGGATAATTAAGTACATAGCCCCCATCCCTTTACCCTCGCATTTTTCATCTTTCTTTTTTTTCATGAAAAAAAAGATAACCACAAAGTGTTGGCAGCTATTCATTGCTCGGAAAAAGTGTGTGCTTTCTATGCAGAAGGCGTTTTAAATGCAGATGTTAAGAAAGAAACAACTTTTGCTTCATTTCATCATCTTTGAGATATAATTTATTTTTTATTTAAAATAACTTTTTTTTTTCTACATTAACATTTAGATAAATTTTTCTGTAACCAAGAGAAAAAAATGTGGAATTATTAAAAAAAAAAAAAAAAAAAAAAATTAAAATGGGTCTCTCATATATAACTAAGGAAATTGTTTTCCAAAATGCAATCAACGGTGAAACAATTATCGCCGTGAAATAATAACCCAATGAATTTTAATTGCTTTCTTTTACCTCGCGAAATGATTTTCTTTCAAAACCTTGTGTTCACTTCAAATTGAAATCGCGCCTTGATTTTTAAAACAGAGAAAAAAATTTTTGAAAAAACATTGTTTCGAAAATCATGTTTAACAAAAATACAAACAAATAATTAACTCGAAAAACTAAGAGTATTCTTCACATTACTAACACTAGAACGAAAATTTTCGAAATCGTCAGGTTTTTTTGTATTGTTGTTTTTGTTTGTTGGTTTTGATTGTTTAAATTTAGTTTATAAA
>JAQIWH010007234.1:0-11734 GCA_034695005.1 Cryptops parisi
GTGGACGCATCATCTCTGAATTCGAAAACAAAGCAGAAGTGTTCTTCGTTGATTACGGTGACTACGAAACGAAACCGCTCCACGTCATTCGTATCCTACAAGCACAGTTCCGCAATTTCCCCCAACAAGGTGTGCTTTGCATGTTCGGTGACGAATACGACTTCATTCCCAATCTAGAATTGATGCTTGCAATCTACGAAGAAGAATTGGAAGTCAAGATTGTCCAAGTCATGGATGGAACGCAAAAAGTCGAGTTCACTGACAATCCTATCAATGCATACGCTAAAGACGCTCTTGCAAAGTACTGCAGTGTTGCAAAAACAACATGGACACTTAATAAACCTGTGGTGTTCAATAAACCGTTCGGTGTCCAATAAACTGTTCAAATAAACTGTTCAATAAGTTCAAATAATTGTTCAAACTGTTCAAAAAACTGTTCGGTGTTCAATAAACTGTTCAAATAAACTGTTCAATAAGTTCAAATAATTGTTCAAACTGTTCAAATAACTGTTCAAACTGTTCAAAAAACTGTTCGGTGTTCAATAAACCTGATTTAATTTGAAACATTGTATATTTCAATAGGTTTAACTAAACACTCATTTACACCAGACCCCACAATTTGTGAGCATAAATTAAATATATATGTTAAATATTTAATTACTGCACTGCTAAAAAGAAAGAAGCAGTGTTATTTTCAGCAACAGTTAAAGTGCATGAGCTGGTATGTGCATGAGCGTGATAACAATTAGAATATGATAAGAGTGGAGAACGTGTTAAGCAATTAGAACATGATAAGAGAGAACATGCTAACAAAAACTGAAATTTAAGTTGCTTAGAACATGCTAAGCAATGGAAACTTGTTTGGAGAAGGGAACATGATGAGCTGTTGAACTGTAAGCAACCTTCTCCGCATAGTGAAGGAAGGTGATTGAGACGACCAAGATGACCAATAAGCGAATGACCGTGGCAGCCCACACAATTGTTAACCGTTTTTATTGAGCAGTTATTCCAAAAAAACAAAAAAAAACAAATTCGGAACTAATGTCAACAATGTTTAGTGCATTAAAGTATTGGAATGCTTTACTTTTTAAATTAATTTTACAGACCCTATCTATAAAGTACTTATTCTGTTATTGCTATATAGTACTGGGTTACCCTTTGAATGTTACATTCTTTTAGATTATCACAAGTTTTGAGTTTTTTTGTTTTGGTGTGATTTTAATCGTTCTATAGATTTTCATTATTCATTTTTCGATTGCATAGTTGCAACTTCGATTGTTACGTGTCATTTGTCATTTAGGTTTTTAATTTTTCTATGTTTTTAGTCATATTATTTTAACTTTAGTTATTGAATTAATTACCATAGTGTGTTATATTACATATTTATGACTATTTCAATTTGCCTTGAAATTTGTAATTTTATTTTATTTTATTTAACATTCCATAAAAATACGAACAAAAAAAATGTAACAAAGCAATCAGATTACATCATAATGCCTTAACCTAATAACAAAATTGTGAAATATTTTAGAAGTTAAAAATACATTTTCGTTGTTTTGTTTTTGTTCCCCTTTGTTTGTTTGTATTATTTTTCATTGTTTCATTGTTTGTATTATTTAACATTGATAGTAGGCTTAATTTATGGGGCCCCCTGTATATACTGTAAAATTATACTGTTCTTGATAAAATTGGCAAACTTTTAATACAGCCATTGGATAATATAAAAATATTAACACCATATTTCAAAAGTCAGCATTATTATCCTATAATAATGCATTATAAATTGCATTATTGCAAATTTAACTTAAACATACATAGGTAATTGCTTATGGGCTCAAATTATCTTCAGCCCTTTTGCATAAAATATATTTTACAAACATCATTGCATGTTTGCTAACTTTTTAAATATTTGTTTTTTTAAATAAAAAATTAATTTGGGGGCCCCTTGGAATCGGGGGCCCTAGGCAAATGCCTATTTTGCTTCTATTATAACGCGCCTCTAGCCATTGGGCCATGCGGATAAAGGCTCAATGGTCATGTGGATAAAGGCCCAGACGTAAAAAGCCAACAAATATTAATGTCCATAGGTAATAATGCCCACACGGAAAATGCTCGCACCGATCTAGGTTTTTTAAACCTGTAGCGATCCGTAGCGGATGCCACCACGGCATCTGAGAGAAATGTTTTCAGGGGGTACAAAGTCTATTTTTTGGAGCTAGTCGATTTTATTTTGTAGTTGAATTTTTTAATATTAGTGTACAGTCAACCTTTCGGTTCATGGAACTAAAGGTTGAACGAAAAGTCACCTTCTTTTGAAATAAAAACCTGGGTACAATGTCCCACTGTAATTATTCTGCCTGTAGAACTCTCACTTAGTCGTCGTACACTATAAATAGTCTAATGTTTTTCTTTTCTTAAACACCACAACGTTCATTCTTCACTGGCGTGTAACCTTTTTTCTTCTGTCTGCCCCCCCCCCACCTATCACTTTTTTGTATTACTAAAGGCGCGTTTACACGATGATAGTTTTTTTAACAGCGGCAACTATCTGAGTGTAAATGAGACTTCATATACACGAAGTAATATCCAAAAGATTACTGGAACGTGTTTTAATTGTAGAAAATATTCAAAATAAAATAGTAATGTTAACATCACGAAGCGTAGACATCATTCACACGAAGATGACTGTGGCGATACTCGCTGTCATGATAACAACTAAACATTTATTTGTTATTGTTTAGTTATCTTTCGATCCAATTTGGATTGTTTTATGTGAAATTAATAAATAAACTATCGCCAACACTGTCATCGTGTAAACGTGCCTTTACGGTAATTGTGTACTCTTAACTAAAAGTAAAAACTAAATATTATTTGTATATTTTAAACTATAAGATTTCATCTTATTTAGCTTATATCTTATTTGAATATTCTTTAGTTATTTTTTCTACCGCTTGATATAATAGCACCGTGTGACATACACGTATATTATTCACATTACACTTTCTAACGCGTGTCAGTTAAATTTAAATACTATTGATATTTGTTGCCATGTGCTTCGGCAAATTCCACTTTTACCGTATTTTGCGAATATAAGACGCCACTTTTAGGGGTTTGAGTAAAAAAACGAATTTTAAAGAACGCAACCCAAAATAAGACGCACCCATAAGATACTCTTAAGAAACAGCTTACCGAACAATGAAACTTAAGCTGTGATTGGCTCTAATTTAATTTGTTTTGTAACAAAAACAATGAAGTATTTTGAGGACCTCGATTAACTCACACATTCATATATTTTTTTTTGTTATATTCTACCGGTAATATACTAGTTCTTTATTGTATCAAGTTTTTTATTATAATTTATATAAGACGCATCTAGGGAGCGCTTTGTGTGAAATATAAGACGCGTCTTATATTCGCGAAAATACGGTACGTGTAAAAATAAACGTCTCAAGCCACCGTTGAGGACTCCATTGTTTGGCAATAATATACTTTGGTTCGTATTAACTAACCTAATGTTTGTGGGTAACCTAATCTAATTAAGGTTAGTTAAAAAGCACTTATGATTTATCATGAAATGAATACGTTTTCGTTTTGTGGCACTCTCATACCCGTGGCTAGTCTTCAAGACACAAGTACCAAAATAAGTTATTTTTGGTGGAATTGTTTAGCCAATGGATGGAAGAAGTAATTATGTAAAATATGTTCTCGCTCACAAAAAACAAAAACAAATAACAACTCTTCTCCAGCACAGTTTTGAATTTGATCATTATAAAATTTAATGCCATGAGATTTAAGTACAGGTAGGTAAAATTTAAGGGACGCACTGACTGACTTAAGCTTTGCCATTTAGCGTCCACTTACATTTAAGTACAAAAAAACAAACCTTGTCATAAAAACATATTTAATACAAAAGTTATTTATCTTTTGTATTTATCATCTAATGTTATTTTGCGTGAGATTGCGTTGATATTATTTTGCGTTGATATTCTTCACCACACATAACTAATCAATTTTTTATACTGTATACATCACATTTTTTCATCTCAATGTAATGTTTATTTTTAGCTTACTATAAGCACAAATTACAGTATGTCCATTAGGATTTAACACAACGTAATTACTTCCAAAAACCAAAAAATACAAATATACTGTATTAAATAAATGAGATGGTACTTAAAATTTCGCAAACGAAAACGTATAACCACATTTGAAAAACATAATGAATGAACTATCAATTTAATCTTCAAATTCAAGCATAACGATACCATCTAGATCAGTATCAGTAGTAGATGAAGATTCTACAATGCTAAGTGCATTGTAATCATCGATTCTACAGAATTTGTATGTAAAGTTGTATTTTCTAGCTTCACCGTTACAACCCTCACTATAATAGGAGTAAGAATCATTCACTTTTCTACAAACACAATAAATCGTGTTGCTGTAACCACGTATCGGATAAACTGCATCATTGTAGTTGGTCACGTCTAGGTTCACATTATGATCGAGTGAACATAACGATTGAGCAACAGAATCAAAATAATACGTTTTGCGATCGTTAAAATTCACAACCAATCGTCCGTTTGAAATGACTTTAGATTGTTTCAAAATAGTGCCCTGGCTAAGATGTTTGGGGATTTGAACCTTTGTCACGTAGCATTTATTGACAGCATAGGCTTCCCAGAAGTCATCTTGCTGCGTAGCATTTCTAGGTGATGATTTATCTTTCAAAACTAACACAATTAAATATTCTCCAATCGGCAAAAAAATAGTTTTCGCTGATACATCGAATGGAACGGTGGCCCACATCCAAGTGGTAGAGCCAACCAGTCGACACGTAAAGCAATAGAGCAGAGTATTGATACCTCGAACATTTCCAATCACATACACGCAGTCATCCGTGAAGGCAATTTTATCTTTTCTTACAGATTTCATAGGCAATGCTGGCAACATGGATACTTCATTGACACGAGGGTCGTAACGACAGGCCACGACAAATGCGTTTTTAGTGCCAAAGAAGTAAATCTGATCTCTTTGAGTGTGGCAGTGGACGTCGCTTAAGTTGTCGAATGGCCAATCTACTATGCTTGACAAATCGTTCGAATTCACATCAAAACTTCGCTGACAATAAACAACCTGATTTTGGCGTTCACCTTTTTTCAAAGTGAAATATCGTAACGATCGAATAATTTTTTTTGCTTCTTGTGACGAAACAGCTTCGTCGGCCAAAAAACCATTATTAATCAACTGATTGAGCACTTCTGCATTCGACTGAATAGTAGTGACTTGGGTAAAACATTTTAAAAATCCTTTCGAGAATTCCTGCACGTTGATTAGTGAAAACAGATCGGCCAAGTGATGGAAACGGTTATTACTATCGTCATAGACCCAGGTGACAACGGTGATAGCTAAACGTTCGCTGGAGACGAAAACACCGTTGGAAGCTATTTCAATGACCTTACGAAATCGGTGGACATCCAAATTTAAATATTCGCCGTTATTTAAAATGTGAAAGTATTGTCCTTGGAGGCACCGTTTTAGCAATGTTTTTGTGTGTTCGTTACCGTAAATATCGTCCAAAGTGAAAACCTGTGCGATATCGGCGAAAGTGGCAATTTTGAAGATCTTGTGACAACAATAGCGGTAGAGCTCATCCAAATGAAAAAAGTGTGCTGTGTCCAAAAGATCAGTTAGTTGCTCCATGTTAACCAATTCACATTCATCGATGTGTTGCGAATAAATAAAGTTCAATACTCTTTCCATCACAACTGGCTTCACCATCAAATTGATTCGGTTTTCGTTTGCTTGTTTGGAACATCCGTAAAATAGTTTCTCAAAGAAAGGACTGGAAGCCGCCAAAATGACTTTGTGAGCAGAAAATTCTTGCTTGTCGCACACCAAAGTGACATCTGCAGTCAGTGGTCTGCTGTCTCTTAACTTGTTCAAGCAGATTCTCATTTGCGACACGCAATAGTCTTCCCAACTAAACAATATTAAAATTACAGAAAATCGTGAACTTTCGTAATCATGCATTTTTCCGAATTTTAACCAATGTGATTCATTGCTTAACTGTTGGACAAAATCGTTGTGCATTTAACTTTTTTGTGTCATCTCACTTATTTATAGTTATATAAACAAGTCTAAAGACCTGAAAATGTTCATTAATTTTTACACCTCAAAGGTATAAAATTAAGCGGCTAAGAACAAGTCCTACTATGGCTATACGAATAACTGGAGAAAGAAACTAGCCATAAGAAACTGATTTCTAGTTAATTCCAATGATTCTAAGATTTTACCATGTCAAGTATCGGTAGGGTTGGCATGAAATCTTTGAATCAAAAGGGGACCAGAAAAAGTGTCAGTGGTGAAATGCGCAATTTACAGTCACGTCATAAGCATTATACACCTAAAACGTTGTTATAATAATTAAAGAAAATAAAAAAAATTAATTGGGTACGTGTACGTGTTTATTAACTCAGAGCCATTGGATGAAGGCGCCAAATGTCTATAGGTTATCAAACAATTTATTATTGATAATAAATTAATTTTTATTTTTTAACTAACCTAAACTGGTATTTGTACCCAGACTCCAGTTGATGTTAGTTAAGACAAAACTTAACTCCCATGGCAGTCAGTGACTGTGGCTGTGGATTAATACACAAGTACGGTATCGTAAATTTTATTAATAATCTACAGGGTGATTCGGAATGATTGTTCCTAATTTTCAGAAGTGATAGAGGGCATGCAATTGAACATTTATTGTTAATGAATTAGTTTATTAATAAACAAAAAACACCACTAGTTTATAGTTATTACAGTGATTATAGTCTAAAAAAACTGTACTCTTCCATAACAAAATACAAACAAAATAAAGAGATTTTTACGACGTGTTTTATGACTATTGTTTTGATAGTAATACCATAGTTATAGACTAAAGAGATATATGTATTTTTTTAGTCTATGGTAATACTCGTTATACCCGCCGGAACTAACTCAAACGTTACATACCACATTGAGAGTACGGCACGTCCTCACCACATAATTTCGTGGTATCGCGTTACAGAAGCATTCCCGGGTAGTACTTTTGGAGTAGGTGCACGTTCTGCATTGGTATCACCAAGGTTATTTCTAACCTTGGTATCACTTGCCGTGTTGCTAATTGCTTCTTTTAGTTCAATATTTTCATTTGTAATACAATAGTGATTTGTTTGTACTTGGCTGTCCCAACGGGATGAAGGATTATTAAATAAATAAATAAATAAGTAAGATCGACCCATTATCTCAGTCAGTCCTGGATTTGGACCCTTGTCCTGACTTTATTTTAGGCTAATTCAGAAACAGTTTGACGACATTTTTGTGAATTTTTTAGAGTATATTAATGTATGGTTTTAAAATATTGTAGTTAATCTACATAAAGTTGGTCCAACATTATCTCGAATAATGGAAAAAACGAGTTTTTCTTAAATTTATTTTACCCTGTTTTATTGCTTAATTACTTAATAACATCTTTTCGGATTACCCATCTCGCTTGTGTCACTACTTGCTTGTAGTGTACTTTTAATCGCTTGGTATACAAAGGTAGGTTAGTAAACAAACAAAAGTTATACTTAATAAATCATCATCACTCATCCATTAATACCATGGAGTTATAAGTTATAACTCCAAGATAACTCTTAACTTATAACTTCATGCTAACTCATATAATTTATAATTCCACATTTATTACGTTTTCGTTTGTTTAACTAACCTAATACACAAGCCACAAGCGAGGTGCGAGTCATCCCAAAGAACCGCCAACACCAACTACATTTGTAACAACAAATACGTCATTGTTGATGTTGAATAAAAATAAAATACGTTGATTTTTGAAAGTTTCAATACTTTAACTCCTTCAGTCAAATGTCCGTATTATTTTAACAATTCTAAACTGGGATGTATACCCATAGTTACCAGGTAAGGTTAGTTAAATAGACGCTATTCTGCTTGGGATGGATGACCTACCATGCCTATGGTTGTATCTATAGGTTTGGAGGCCAGTTTAGTTTAATAGAGAAACAAACACATTCTGTCTCATAATGAACATTAATAGTTCATTATAGTGGTTAATTTATACGTGTTTTGTTTGTTTGTTTAACATGCGCCATAGTGGATCATCCACAGCAGAGCGCTGTTAGAAGCAATACAAAAAGCAATTGACAACAAACACGTCGAGTGATGTAAGTCTTAGTCGCTAGCGCCACAAGCAGGATGAGCATCTAATCCAAAGTATCTTCGGAGATATAATTTATTTTTTAAAGGATCTTTCATTATATGCCGAAGCTTTGTAAATTTTGAACATTTATTCTGAATTACCCTGTATAAATTCTTTCTATTTCCAGTTTGAGTAAATAGTTTACGACATGACATGCATGTTTTCACATGTTGATTGCTGACTACGGACAGATATTATAACCATGTGCTGACGAGTTTAGCAAGGGAATCAATAAATGACTGTGCCTACCTGTTTCTGTTTGCCATATCAACAAATGCACTGTAGTGTTTTTCAAGATGTATTATTGATAGGTTGCTTGTGTATTATATTTCCGGTACTGTATTTCTCGCCTGAAGAAACTAAATCATTTATCAGCAGCAGCGCAACGAGGACATTGAAACTTTTAGTTAGCTAGTCCTAGTCGTTACATGAATTTGAATTTCATCCTCTACACTATACTGACACCTTGCGACAAACATCAAAACTATCCTATAAGGTGTGTTAAGTGTTTTTTTGGATGTGCAGTTTTTGTTGGTTTGTTTTTGGTTTCTTTCCGGTTATTTTTGTGGTCGTGGATTGGTTTTATTATTATTTTTATTATTTTTTTGGTTATTTTGTTTTGGTTTTTTCTTTCGTTTGGGGTTTTTTTAATGGAGGTTGGTTTTTTCTTCTGTTGGCGCTGGTGGTCGAGTGTGAGGTCGCATGGGAGGGGGGGAGTTAGAGAAAAGAAAATTTTGAATATTTTCATTGTTGAGGAGTTTTCTGGTCGTTTGGTTTTTGTGTGTTGTCCTGTGTTTGTTTTTGGTTGTGTTTTTGTTGTGTTTTGGAGAGTTTTTTTGTGTGCCATGAAAAAGCCTTCAAGAATAGGAAAGCGAAACGTTGGCTTATTAATTAATTCCACCCGGTCAGTTACCTAGAGTAAATCTTTTTATTTTTTGTTTACTTTAGTTTTTATTGTATTACACACTATTATTTAAAAATATGTATCTCCTAAACTATTTTTCATCCCCACTTGAAAGTTGGTATATATGTTGGCAACACCCACATATAGGTGGCTTGTTGTATATCAAGTTAAATGTTATTCAATTAGCTTTTAAATGATGCAAATTTCAGAGCTTTAGCTTAATTAGAACAAACGTTAGAGCAAATTAAATACTGCATGGTAACATCAAATTTCAATTAAAAAGCAATTTTGTAATCTTAATAACTTGGAAAATATGAGACTTAAAAATCTAAAATTTTGGGAGGATTTTTTCTCGAGGTGGCCATATGTATACCATGTATTATCAAAATTAAAAAATGTAAGGTAAATTCGTTGTCTGATTTGGCATGGAATGACTGTTACACGTTGTGAACTTGTACATGACAAAAAACCATCCTTGGTATCACGATGATAATTATATCTTAGTTAACTTAACTATATTAATTTTATTTAAGTTTTTCTATTGTATTGCAATGTAAAACTCAATTTCGTGATGTATTCGATCTAATAGATGTGTTGTAATGTGTTGGTCACACTATTTTATAAAAATTTGGCTAACAATAAAACTGTGTTTATTTATTTTAAATTTTTTTTTCATTGTCAATTTGTGTTTATGAGTGGTGTTTATTGTGTACAAAAAGTTTGTTTCACAAAGATTATTTAGCACTACTAAATCAGCGATAGAGCCACCGATTTGGTAATACCACTGATTTCTACGGGTAATACACCTAACTTATTGATCAGGAAATACGCTAGTGTTAAATAACACTACCAAATTAACAAAATTAACCATTTGTTTACTTCGCCGTAGAGCAGACGATACTTTTACTATGCAGCTGCGCTACAATTTGTCACATTTAAAGTGATGGGCTAACTGTAGTTCAGCGTGGCATTGGTCTAAGTCCGATGCTTACTAATATTCACACGGCATCAATCTACACAAATGTATAGTTGCTTTGGTTTAACCCACTTGAGTTAATTACTATGACGTCGTGAAAACGACACAAAATTGCCTATAGTGATGTCGTCATGTTAGAGATTAGCACTTTTGCACTAAAAGGCTGGCCAAACAAAAAGTCTGATATTTTTATGTATTTTTTTATGATTCCCTTGTTCTTTATGTCGTTTAAATAAACGGCATAAAGAACTTATTTATTTGGTTATTTTGTTTTATTTATTATTTATATTTTTGAAAATTGGTGAATTTTTCCGGTACCTAGTTATACAAAATGATACGCAAGTATTAAAGTGGATTGAAAATAACTGGATTTAATTTTGAATTGAAGTGCCATTTTTATTTTTATTTGTCAAAAAATTATTCGTTCTTGTTTTGGAACGTGATACCTTCCGTCGTCAGCGAAGTTTTAGTGTAAACATTCTTTTACTAAACTTCGCTAAAGAAGGACATGTACAAATGATTATTTGAAAAATTAAAATAAAAATGGCACTTCAATTGCCCAAAAAAACTGAATTCAGTTATTTTCAATCCACTTTAATACCAATTGTTATTCGAAACTCCGGTCATCCTTTTCAAAAATCAAAATTTTCACCATAAGCAAATATGCTATAACAAGAAAACTAAGGGTGACAGAGAAATTATGACAACTTATTTGGAATTAGCTAATTGTATAACGATTCTGCTATGCAGCAGTGCATTTAGTTGTTTGCATAGTTAATTTAAAAATACAATGAAGACTTTTTTTAAAAAAACGTAAACGGCTTTATTTGTATATAATTGCTATAATTTTTTTTTCTATGAAAAAATGAATTTTTATAAATCTAAACATGTTTCGGTGCAACTGGGTGCCATCATCAGTAGGCAACAACTGATGATGGTGCCTAGTCGCACCGAAACATGTTTAAACTTATAAAAATTCATTTTTTTATAAAAAAATCAATTATGGCAATTATATATAAAAAAAGCGTTTATGTTTTTTTAAAAAGATTTCATTTTCTTTACCAGTAAATTTGCTAAATAATCCGAAATTTATAACACGTTATAAATAAGGAAAAAGTTTTTTCAAACTTAACACTATCGTTAAAGATACGAATTTGAAATAATTTGGAAATTATGTAGGTACCGGTATGTTATTTGTTTCATGTGTCATTAATAGTTACTGTATGCCTGAAACATTAATTTGTTAATGCATTTCATATTTTTCATTGTATTTTCCTTGCCTCTTTTATTTTCTTTATTTAACGATAACAAATCGTGTGAAAAAATAAACAATTAACGTTTTTTATGTTTAATATTATATTTTACTTATTTGCAATTTTAATTGTTTGTTTTAATTAAGTTTATTTCATTTATTATTAACAAAATATTAACACTTTTAAACCTATGTGATCAGCTAGCAAAATTTCCAGCCAATTGTTTAGACCAAATTGCATACATAAAAGCAGAGCTGGGCACAAGTCAGTTAATCAGTTAACAGTTAATTAACTCTGTTAAAAAAGTCGGTAACTTTTTAACTTTTCAGTTAAATTCGAAAATCGTTAACTGA
>JAQIWH010007235.1:0-11733 GCA_034695005.1 Cryptops parisi
TTTTGCAGGACACCTAGAAAACAAATTGCATATTGTCATGTCTACTGCATATTTTGACCAGTTTTGTGACATTTTGCGTCCATATTTTCATGTTTTTAGTGCATATCAATCCGAGGTGTAATCATGAAATATGCCAACTCTATAATCTTAACTACACTAGACAAGTTGTATTTTGTATACCTCAAATCAAACCTAAATTACTGCCTACCTCCTTGGGGATCGACACCTAAATATATGCTCAAAAAAAAAGTCACGATACAAAGTCATGTTTTTTCAATGGGGGGGAGGAGATAATCCCCTACATCCCCGCCCTTGTATACGGCCCTGCTCCCAACATTCATCTTGTCGAGATTGGTTGAATGGACATGCTTGTATGACGAACAGGTTTGATTGTAGCATCTTTGTAGTTAATACAGGTATTTGATGAATATGCCAATGACAGGTTTGCCGGCATTTATCATTGAATGTATAATGTACAACAACAGGGAGTGAAAGTTTTTCAACAGATGGCATGGGGTCATAGGACAGAAATAGAACTCGATCACTATCCAGTGAATGAGGGATTTTGGGCAGTGATGTCGTACCACCAGAAAGCAAAGAGTATAATTTTTGGTTTGTTTTGTGATTGTCAACTACAATAGGCAACCAGTGACTGTAGTTCAAACTACTACTATCATCACCTTGCGGCTGTATTAAGAACTTCCGTCGGGAGTCGCTGCACGACGTTCATAGCAAAGCATGGAGGAGCAAAGCAAAGAGCTACAAAAACGTTCAAAATTGAATAATATATGCAGTGTAGTGGGCTGTAGTAATGGTTACGAGGTTGAAAATATTCGCCTGTTTTCATTTCCAAATGAGAAAAGAGAAGAAAAGAAGAGCTCGCTGGATAATATCGGTGAAGCGAGCATGGTAAGTAGCGATTCATGACAGTTGTTATGACATGAGAACGCATAAAATAATAAGTTACGTCTCATAGAAGTAGGTAATGAAACTTTACTGAGGTAATCCAGGATAATACTAAGAACGAATATACCTTGCGACAAATGTTCACAGACACTAAGTGACAATGTGGAAAAATAGTGCTAAGAAAACGTGTTTTAGTCGACAATAATCACCTGTAACTTCTTTGGATTTGCCTTACCTTTCGTCTCACATCATTATTACAGTAAAAATGAGAAAATTTGGAAGCCTCATGTTCATTCCAAAGTTTGTAGTGCCCATTTCGTAAAAGGAGCACCAGTCAATCATCCAAATAGTCCGGACTATGCACCCAGCATGCAGTTGTGGATGGTGGCTGCGTTTAGATTTCGGTAGTCGCCAAAGGGTCTCCAGCCTCCGGATGGTTTGGTCACCAGATGAAGTGGGCTGGACCTGCAGCTGGAGGATTGCCTACAAACTCCTTCGGCGACCATCTGCTCAAATTCGTCCCACGCTGCACGCAACATGGTGGGAGACAACCGGCGGAAAGTCGATGCCACCGGTAAACCCTTCGTCTATAAAGTGACGTACCTTATGTTGCGGCTTGGCTGCGATTAGCGTTGAGCGCGTCACCTCCGGACGAGTAGCCGATGGAATGGCGTGTTGCCTTGTATCGCGGTGATTCCAGTTGACTGCACGTTGCGGATGGAATCAATGGCGTGCAGCGATGTTTGTACGTTGACCAGGCGTCGACGTCGGATGTCAGGTAACAGGTCAAATCGGTGGAAGAAGTCGAGGCCGATGATAGGCTGCTCCACTGCGGCGATTACGAATGGAAACCTAAAAGTACAGCGGAGGCCTAAATTGAGAGTCGCTGAGATTTGACGGGTCACCATTTTTAGCGTGAGTGGATAAATGAATGTGAGACTTATTTTTGCTGCTATATAATATATTTATTTGAGATCTGGTTTACTGGTAGTTGTACACTTTGGAAGTGTGAAATAGTTGAGAGGTCGGGAAGCGAGCGCTCTGGTGACGAGTATTGTGAAGTGGACGCCATATTGAGTTGAGCGTGTCCGCTAGAAAGTCTTGTCGCTGGTGTTTTTCAAGCAGCAAATGCACAATGATGCTAGTCGCTTCTTTGCTGCTTCCGTCGCCGTCGGAATCCAAGTTTTTGTCAGCTGTCATTGAACTGTTGTCAATTCCAACTTCTTGTTGAGCTAGAATGACCTAGATAATATAAAAAATTTGATGTGTTATCTCATAGTATTATTAATCATTACCCATATAATATTTTTCATATATGAAATACGTAAGTACAAATACCTGGTTCAAAGCGCAATTAATATCGGGAAACAACAGAAGTAAATTTTTAAATGATGGTACATGGGCTTTAGGCATGGCATCAGGTTTCTTTGGTTGCCCAAACATTTCAGAAAATGTGGTGAGAGCTTTGTAATCCTGTCGTATTCCTGTATTCCTGATGGCTTGCCCCCTGCTGAGGCACTGAGGTTTTGCAGGGAATGTTGTTTTGATTATTAACAAAATAAACAACAGCTGCCGAATGTTTACATTCACCAGCAATGCCTGCTTTGCACGAGCAGTAACCACTAACAAGGTGGTTGCACTGAAAATTATAAAAAAAGTAGTATATGTCGAAGTGTTATTATGTAGGGTAGTTAGAATACCTATAATTTACTGAACTATAATTCGTATACTCTCATTGCTGGAAGACATTTTCCCACAATTTGTTTCGTTGTTACATTTTGTCTAACAGAATTAACATTATCACTAGTGAAAAGGTTTTTACCTTTGCAGAACGTTGCTTCCCTAATTTTTTCGAAATTCTTTACTTCTTGAAAGTCGCATTCAATCACAACTTCAAGACAATTCATGATTACTAGAACTAGACAGAAACACTACAGATCTACGAACGTTTTTCCTTGCATGCTGTGATTTAGAAAATGAATTAATTTCTCTCGAACATAATTCTGAATTTTGCCGATAGAGGGCCAAACAGTGGCGCCCTTCAACAACCTTCTGGTTGCTTATTCTAACGACTGCAAAGTTTGCTCGTTTCATTTCCCTGATGACATCTAATGTTCGCATGTACAGCGCTTCAGTTTTCAATCCATTAGTGAAGTAGTATGCTACAGGGATTCGAAAGCGTGTGCAGAGCCCCGAAAACACAAAGCAAAGAAGCTTATTTGCCAATACATTGTCTAAACCAGGGTCCTTTTAACCAAGTCCATTCATGGACACAGTTCCCAGTACTTTATCGGCAGCTTGGACATACTGAGCCATAGGTTTTATCACCATTTTATCAATGACGAGAGAACAAAATTGCTCAATTTCAGTCAACTTGGACCCTTTTCCTGCATAAATCTTATGTTTTATGAGACTGCCGACTTTCTCTTCAGGTTTGATTTTATCCAACTTTTCACACCATTGTTCAAACTCATTCAATTTTGGGAATAATCCCATTTTGGGAATAATCAATTTTGGGGGTGTGCAACAATTGAATTTCATACATCTTATTGTCTCCATCTTATCTGTGGTAACTGGAAGTAGCCTTGAATTATTGTGATGCAAGAAAAGTTTTTCGTTGCCAGGCCTTATTCATCGGATGTATTGTGTGAGTACCCGACGTTTTCAGTGGGTGCCATATAACACGCCCTTAGGCAGTTGGCGCACCTCACCTTTCCCCAACTACCTACCTCACCGACGTTTTTTGCTGTTATAACATGTCACTCCTCTTGTCGGCTGCATGGGTTTTGGAAGTTGTTCCTTGTCTGGTGCTGCTGGTTAAGCTGTATCCAAAATTCCATATGCCAAATGGCTAAACCTGCATTTAAACAACGAAAAAACTTCAACCGTAGTGGCGTTGGTTGTAGTCCTTGATGTCTTTCAATATTTGGCCACATCGTTCTTCTTTGTTGTTGGTATTCGGATTTGGTGTCGATTCCTCTGCTGTTCAAGTTTTTTCTCTACGGCTTGATTTATTTATAATACTTGGTTATATTCCACCAATAATGACAAAGTTGTGCAAACTACTTTTTAAAGGTTTTAAAAACACTTTAAAGTTCTTTGAAATCACTAATAGGATTTACTAAGTTGAAAAAAGTGGTCAGTATTTTATCACCATTTAATCACTATTTGGTAAGTCAATCTAGTTACCAATTCACTAGCTTGGCAGCACTGAACTGTAACACCTTTGCATGTATTCATGACGACATGCATGGTCATTTTCTTGCAACTGTTGTGTTAATTGGATAATAGAGTGATGCAGTTGCATAGGTACTTGGAGTTTAACGAGGGCACCGACTGGCCTTGCCACTGTCATTTGACCCTCAGACTTTATTGAAATACAGAAATGATGGGGTGAGGATAATGAACATGGAACAGAGTTTTATGATGCAGGAGGAAACGAGTGCTTTGAGAAAACCTGCCCCTGTGGTGGCATAAACACCGAGGTGTTGAATGGTGTCATCCAGTTGTGAGAGCAGTGGTGGCCAACTTTTTTCTATACGAGTTAACATGCGCTATACAACTCAGGCACTTAAAATTTTATGTTTAAATGATCCATTGGAATACTTTTTTTGCAAAAAAACAACAAACAAATAACTGTCTTAAGTAGGCACAAGGATGCAATGTGCCACCTGTAATCATCCAATGCGCCACAAGTTGGCCACCAGTGTGTTAGGTTAACTTCACCAGACGTTGGTGGCCTTTGATGTAATGGTGTGAGGTACTTCACTGACAACGATGAATGAAGCAATGGTGCCATTCACTTCAACATTGATGTTCTTCCACACACTATTTAAATTAAAAATTTTTTGGTCTTACTAGGTTTACGGTGGTACTTCATCAATCAATGTCAGGGTGGATGTTCGTTGACAGTGGCTTTCACACGCTGTGGTGCATAAACAAAAAAAATGGTGAAATCACAGATGCAAAAACAGTGAACACGTTTGGATTGAGTATTGTTGTGGTTGTGTATTGGCATATTCATTTGCAAGTAGGCAATTGTGTCAGGAGGGTTGAATGGAATAGTAGATGAGTTGCCTATCTGCACATTTGGTGTGACGCTGAATCCCCCAGTGTGTGGTATTCACCTTCTGCCAGATTTCAAGTTGAAAGGTCTTCACCTAACTGACTGATTTGAAAAACCCTGGCATAATGAAAATATCCAGGGAGATCGCAGTAAGTATGCATACATTTTTTGTTGGCATCACATACTGCTGAATGATTATTGAAAAATTGCCCTTCCTATTTATGAAGTTTTCCCTGTATTGGTTTGGGGGTTTACAATACTACATAAAATGTGAGAGCTTAATGGTGTCAACTACTTCATGTATACATTTCTTTTGCTCAAATTTATAAGCAATTTGTCATTTAAAAGAAATACAAACTCATATAATTCACAAGGTAAAACATTTATTTAAGGCATCACAATTGAACTAATGAATGACCCCAGACATATATCGATCATAACGATCCTAAGAGAGAGAAAGCCAACAGCAAACATGAGTCATGAAATTACGTACCCATTTAACCAACAATACAACCTCGCTCTGGATGTGGGATGTAACCACTACACAGTGCACACAGGTATGGACGCACAATCTTTGTAACTGCTATGGCATGAACGTTTCTTGCCAGCAAGTTGATCAACCATAAACACTACTGGCACAGCTGGTGCCAACAAAAGCCCAGGACTGAGCCGCTGTATTGCTAGCACACAATCATTATCCAGGTGAGCATTAATCACATCGAGTTAAATCTAAATTAACCTAATAACTAACTAAATCCAAGTTCATACTTTCCACAATAAATTAATGACTTCTGAACTTTCTGGAAGCCCAAACAGACAGTCTTAGCCAGCCAGTCACTCGTCTGTAAACTTCGTAATTGTTTCGCTAATCACTGTTTGATGTCACTTTGATCTTTGTGGTGTATGGGGAACGCTGTAAAAATGCCAGTGTTGCTGTTGATTGCATTAATGTCCATGCGATCTGACCAGATGTCGTAGGCCATGTCCAACATCAAGTTGAAAATCGCCAATTGCCAGAAAGCACAGGTCTGCCCTTCACTCAACACTCCTTGACCCGATACATCTTGTGTCTATGAGCCAAGAATCACATTTTCATTTGCATCCTCCCCATTAGCAAGTCCATATTTCTGATAATGTTGTTGTTGGATTGGTCGTCTATTTTTCATCCATGAGCAGATAATTATGGAGGCAAATGCAAAAAAATGCATCTAATTAAGTATCAAGACCAATGACATTGCGACAAATCGGACATCTAGCGTGTTCTAATAGCCATCAGTCAATGCAACTGGCATGATACGAATGACTGCATGGAAGAAATCTCGTCAACTGCTCGGAAGAAACATTTTCCAGGCAAATGTGACAATGCATGCCATCACAATTGATTCAATAGTTCAAGTACTGGCCTTGATGGGCCTTCGGAAAATCCTCCAGCATGCGCTAAAATGCTGAAACTCGTTTTCAAATACACATATGACTCTTCTCAGGCTGTAATTAAAAACGTTCTGGACAGCTGGAATACCTTTTCCTGGACAAGGCTGCATTATATTTGTCCGTAAAGGAAATGCCTCATCACCAACATTAACAAATGAGAATTTAATGGCACTACCAGGAAAGCATTCAGGTTCGGGGAAAGGAAGATATTTTGGCAAGTGCTGAAGCATTAAAAATGCCTGAATCACTTTGGCTGCTGTATGCCCCAATGTTTACCATGGTAAATCGGTAGTGTGTATCTCACATCGCTAGGAGAACTATGCTGAAGCTCTTATAGTTGTAGAACTTTGTTTCCGGAGTTTGATTCCTATAATGGGCCTGTGTTCAGGCGCATGCGCAGACGAACGGATCGAATCTGTCGCTAGACGCTAGTTTTTTTTCTTGTTGGCCTTCTGGTATATCCATTGGCTCTGGTATATCCAGCGACTCTGGTATGTCCAGTGGCTCGGCTATATTTTCGACCAGTTGAGATTTGTCTCGTTGGGATTTTGCACTAAAAAAGATTTATATATTAAACATTCATTAAATCCATCACGAAGTTATGCCTACAGAGAAATGTTTTTTAGCATAACAATTTGTTTAGCTTACTTACCGCTTATAGCATTCGTTTGCATTTAAATAGTGTCCCACCCTTTTCTTTCTGTAACAAACGGGTAAGATACTGGGTGCATAGTCTGGGCTATCTGGATGATTGACTGGTTCTCCTGTTACGAAATGGGCCCTACAAACTCTGGAGTGAGCTGTAGGATTCCATATATTCCCATTTTTACTGTAATAACGATTTGGAATCATGTAAGTAAAGGACGACAACTAAAAAGGTAATTCAAAGAATAAGTTACAGCTGATAGTACAAAAATAACAAATATATGTGATAAAAAAGTCATTAATCGTCTTGTCTACAACTTTAAGCTGAGTGAAGCTTATAATCGCTTTTAGCGAGTGAGCTTCAAAACCGAACTTCAAATTCAACGAGTAAGCTTCAAACCTATGTTTTTTTTGTAGTTTACGACATCATTAACGGAACTATAACTAGAATTAAGGGAACGCATTTTTCAATTGAAAAAATGTGTTCGTATTATGCTGTATGTTTCATTAAAAGTTTCTTTATCTAAGTATCAGGTGTAACTTATTTCGTTCTCGTAGCGTTAACTTAGGACTACTTACTCAACGCGCTTCACTGATGTTATCCAGCGCTGTCTTCTAGTCTTACTTCATTTCTCACTCGGAAATCTAAACAGCCGAACTTTTTAATCCATGTAGCCATTACTACAGCCCACAACACAGCATATATTTTTTGATTTGGAACGTTTTTGTGACAATTTACTAGGTTCGTCCATGTTATATGTCTCACGCAACCCCGCCAAATGATTTAAAAACCACCGCAAGGTGGTGTTAGTAGTATCTGCAAACACAGTCGCTGGTTGCCTATACACGTGGAACGGATTATTGGTAAATTGAAGACATTTCATATTCTTAAACAAACACTTCCAATAAGAATGATAAAGCGCAATCAAGTTCAAAATTTTTATACATTAGATAAGATTCTAGTTGTTTGTAGTGCATTGGTCAATTGTCAAAAGGCAATTTCGAAATAAACATTGAACTGCTGAATTTTTGTATTTATTATTAAGAAACATGCATGACAAATAAATGGCAATTCACTTGCATTAAAATTTAACAGATTTCATTTACATTCAGGGCAAAACCACTTTTTTTTTAGATTTCCTCTTAATTCCCTCCCATACATCAATAGTGAAACCATGTTTTATTACAATTATCTGCATGGCATGCAATCAGTTTTGATCCATCATCAGGACCACTGCATATGCAGTAAAGTTTCTCCTGTCCATCAGCTACTTCCGTTTGTAACTTCCTACGTAGAAATTCTGGCAACAAATATGATGTAAAAAAATTTCAACATGCCCTAGCATCATTGAAAAAAAAAACTGGAATCAAAAATGATTTCTTCGAGAGTCAATTCAGTTGGTGTCCATACCACAAAATAATAACTTTGCAAATTGCAAATGACTAATTGTGCTTTTACTTGATAATAAGATGCATGCTCCCTGATTAAACTTAAATTTTCATCCAAGAAGAACGATGATGTTCTAGCAAATGTGGCGATTGGTGTATCCTTACATTGGAAAGGACACTTGATTTTTAATATTTTTTTTGGACAGCATTCACATGTCACCCAGCCATCAGCATTTGCTCCTAGGTATGACCCCATTGTATTTACAACAAGTCCGCATTCTTCAACTTTTGGATTAGTGTGACACGTTTCCAAATAACTTCTGAATTGGGTTCTTGCTGATGTTTCGTGTTCTCTGCCCCAGTTTAAAGCAGCAACATTGATACTTGATTGATTGTACCCCATCAACTTGATAAGCAGTAAAAATGGACTGTTGCTTTCTGAACGTTTGATGACCTGGAAAAAATTTGATGCGGTTATTCTTCCTCGTCGTTGCAGACTCTACAGTTCACAAGATGACTGCAGGCGGGTCATCCAGGACAGCTGCTGCTTTTTCCGATATCACCACACTGTCCAATTCTGCTATGCGAACAGACTCAAATTTTTTTCCCATAGCTCTATAATGAGGCATGTACAGTTCAGTAAGCAGGCGTGGAAGATTAGGCTCATCAGATTCAATTGTATCATCCATAGCATCGTCAGCATCATCGTTGTCCAGCATGGTAAACAACCCAGCTGATGGAAAAGCAGCACGGAGTGAATGATGATTTTTTTGGGGGGGGAGATTGACGATTTGGGCTGATGCAGAATTGGTGTTGACTGCTGTTCAGTCAGTGGCTCATCTCTTCTATTCAGTGGTTTCGTGAAATTAATATTCACGATTGGAGAAGCGTTAACAACAACATAATCATAAAGACGCATCTGTCTTCGATTCTTTTTGGATGCAGTATGTCATATCGTTTTTACAATGTTTTTCCATCTGCAAGGCTGCGATGTACAGGGAAGCTGATTCATTTGTTGTCGTGTAATGGCTTCAATCAAAAAAAGTAGAGCAGCTACATGGCTGCAAACTTCACCTAGGCTGCAAAAGTGACATTTTGCATTATAAAATATAGTAAACTCGTGCAAATAACACCTAGTTTGAACATTAACTAGTACTCACCCAGCTTCACAAGCAATGAGCAGAGATTGTTTCCATTCTGTCTACTCATAAACCATGGTTTGTGACGTTGGCTTGTTACTGCTTGGCTTGGCTCTACCTCACCTTTCACCAGACAAGTATCTACTTTTGTGCAGCAATGACACTTAACATTTCTCACTTTACCAGAGTAAAAAAAGTTGTTTGCTTCCAAGCTTTTATATGCCTTGAGAGACTGCTGGGTATATGGTCCTGCAGTTTTGATCAGATAGGCATACATTTGTGGATATTCAACAGTAGGAAACGGTGTCACCTCTGATGAAAATTTAGCTTCCAACCCTTGATTATGAGGATCAGGTAAAACAATTCCATTGAAAGTTAACTTGGAAAGATACCTGCTTTTATCTTCCTCGTCTAAACTTTTAAAATAAGCACTGCTCATTTTAAAATCAATGTGATAGATGGAGATGTAAAGTGACTAAGCTCGCTCGAGTATGTGCAGTAGTCAATACAAGCAACTCGGATCAGAACCGGATGTGCTTTTGTCTCCCTTGAGCGTCTGCTTGATTTAAAGATGGCGGCATTGTTTACATTCTATCCATCGTCTATATATATTTTTTCTGAATTTTAGTATGTTTTGCGTGTGCAAAAGTTGTGATTACAATCAGAACAAATATGTAAAAATATCATTGATCTACAATTATATCTTGAGGTGCTGCGACGTCTTTGAAATTTCTTAAAACTAAAAAAAAATTTTGTTAAATTTAAAAAATAATTTTGTTTTCGATGCACAAAATTTGTAATTATATTTCAATCTAAGTAAATAAAGCACAGTAGTGATTTTTTTTTTATTGCTGATTGGTTCTCAGCACCATCCAATGGCATTCGAGCGCACGAAATTTCAATCGGACACTCAAGGACAAAAGGTTTAGGAATTTTTCCAGTTTTAAACTGGTGCATTCCAACCATTCTTACCTACTTAGTGGACACCCAAGGACACCATGTTTTTCACGCATTGGTTGGGAAATTTTCCAGTTCAACCGTCAGATTAATCTTGCTTATCTAGTTAATTAAGGTTTACTTTTTGCAACAACTTTCCCGTCAATTTGACAGGTTTCAAGCTAGTACTACAATAAAGCAGTAACATCATCAATTCATCATGTATGACATTATAAGGTGACCAATAGCCATTAAGCTCCATTGTAAAACACGAAACATATAGTTTTTTAGATACAATGAATGGGTTTTGTTTATTTTTTTATTGAGGCAAGAAAATTGGAAATCGATTTTTTTTCATTTGGTTATGACATAGTATTAATTGTTCTAGTTAGCTTTTTTTAAGCGATAATCTTGTTTCTTGTTAAATGATGGAATAATTGCTTGTGGCGCAAGCCTGGCTCTAATAAATCTGTCCTGTTGTTCTTCACCCACTGCTGCACTAGATTTAGTAACTAGACGAATGCAACGTACGCACAGAATATTAGGTTAGACAGAATAGGCACTCAATGCTGGTTGGTGAAAACAAGTTCGATGGTTGCGCTATTATTTTTCCACCCCCATGGTACTAATTAGAGACTACCAATACATTCGAACGCTGCCCAGTTTGCAGAATACCAGGTACATGTCCCCTGCCCTCTAGCTGCCCCTGCAGGTTAGCTTCTGATTTAACTTCTATTTATACTGCTAAAGTATTTGTAATTTTTTTAAAAAATATAATTAAATGCCACAAGTTGAAATACCATTAAAAATCTGTTTATTTTGCCAAACAAAAAAATTCAAAACAGGAGTAAATGATGGTATAATTAGCTTTTTTTGATTTGTTTTAATTGCTTTAATACGATTATTATTGAATGAATTATGATTTTTATTAGAAATGAATACTACAAAAATACATCCAACAAGGAACAAAAAGTTGTTTAAAAACAAGTATGCCTGCATTTCTAAAACTAAAATTTTCTATACATATATACATAACACAATTATTTACAATTCCAGTATTTACAAAAGTACTTATCACTATACAATACAATATATTAGGCGGAGAGACGTTTGCCAGCAATAAGCTGCCCACGGCAAGGTACGTGTGTTGGGAATCCCACCCGGGTCCCTAAGAGGGTGAAAAGGGGGGTGTGTGTGTTCCCAGGCGGGATTACTGCCAAA
>JAQIWH010007236.1:0-11732 GCA_034695005.1 Cryptops parisi
GGCCTTACGCAGTCAATTCTGGCTGACCACCTTGTCTTTGACATTTTATGAAGTGAAATACGATGTTGTTCTGCTATTTTCCATCGCTGAGGGCTTGAACTGAAGATGTTGAACATTTTCTGTATGGTTCCAAAGAATACTACAGCTTCATTGCAGGCCTCAGCACAATCCGTACCAACGAGATTCAGGGTGTGGTTTGCACAACTAGAAAAAATGCAATTTTCATTCTTTTCCTTAAGGATAGCTTGCACACCACTGTATTTTCCTGCCATATTGGAGCCATTGTCATATGCTTGACCTACACAGTCTTCAAAGTTCAGATTGACACTTTTCAAGAAGTCTAAGATTTCTCTTGCAATCTCTTCACCAGTCTTTTTTGAAAATTCATGAAATGCAAGAAAACGTTCTTCAATTGAAAAACTGGTGCCTTCCTTTTTTACATATCTGATGATGAAGGATAACTGCTCTTTGTGAGAACAATCAGGCGTTCCATCAACAGCAATTGAAAAATACTTTGCATTTTTTATTTCTTGAATGATGCTCTTTTGGACAAATGAGCCACAGATTTCGATGAACTCATTTTGAATTCTATTGGATAGGTAGTGTACTTGGAGTCGTGTTTTATTTTTCTGTGCGTCCCTTACACGTGTTACATGTTCGGCTAATACAGAATCATATCTGCTCAAAAGTTCAACAATACCCAAAAAATTTCCATTATTGCTTTCGCCAATTTGTTCTGAAGAACCACGAAAAGCAAGTCCTTTCTCTGACAAAAGTAGGATGATATCAATAAAGCGATAAAGAAGTTTCTTCCATTTATCACTTTCAACCTTGAGTTGGTCAACAACATGACAGTCGATTGAAGATCCACCTATTGCTGCCTTGCTAGCTTCCCTCCATGCAATATAGTTTTCTTTGTGCAAACTAGAATTTTCATGGCTTGGAATGCGATCCTTTAAGCTTCTCCAACCTTTTTCAATATTCCACCCTGGGTGATAAGTTAAAAAACTCACATGAGATGAGATATCCCCCTTGGTAAACAAAAAACAAGGTGCGCAATACAGTGATTGCTTCACTGGGCTCCAACACAGCCAGTCTCGTTTATGTTTCTCTCCATTTAGCAGTGTTACTGTAAAAAGGCGAGTTGGAAATGCGTGGTTATTCTTATCATTGGGAACATCAGTTGGTACTTCAAAGTTCTGAACTTTTAGAAATGATTCAGTGTCAATTCTGTTCCTCTTATCAACAAGTCCAATGTCGATTTCTGATGTGGGGGTGTATTTTTCAGTTGCGGACTCTTTTTCATTAGTATTAACATCTTCATCAGCTTCAGTCGGCAGTTTTGGTTCCACTGTTTGTTCTATTAGTTCATCTCCAGCTTCTTTGAAAGTGCTGTCTTTTGTAGCAGATCCTCGTCCAACAGCCTGACTATCAAGATCAGCTTGGACATTCTCTGATTCACATTGAAGGTCATGTCTAGACGGTCTAGTTAAAAAATCAGTAATTGATTTGGACTTTTTAACAGCTTCTTCTTGCAGCTTGGAACGTTTCCTTTTTGCTGCACCACTTTCATATTTCTTCATCGTCTTACAAACTGATTTGATAAAAACAATATTTATAGGAAACATTACCATAGAATATCAATTAAACGTTCCTCATCCTCCTCAAATACAGCATTTTAATGCCTGACAGTTTGCAATCTACACCAAGTAGACAACTTTTATTAAATGTTAAATCATGCACCTTAAATAACACAATTCTGTATCTGGATGTTGTTAAATATTTAAATAATTACTTTAATTGAGCTTTAAATGATACAAATGAATGTATCTAATGTTGCAAAAAGCAAAGTTGTTGGTCAAAATTAAAAAAAAAAAATTCTTTTCCACTAAATTTGACATAATGAATTCTATGGTAGCCTTAATACATTAAAATTCTAACATTTTATGTGCTAGTAAAAATAAAAACAACCCAACCCTAATAAAATGTCAAGCAATGCAGCAGGTGCAGCTAACGATCCTCACCTCAAGGATTTGGGATTGTCTTCAAAGGAACAGTTTTTGTTTGGTTTTATCTATTTTTTCAAAATTATTAATCAGTAGGAAGAACATGTGTTGAAGGAAAAAAAATACAAATTATAAAAATCGTCAAATTTTGCAGCAACATTGTTGTAGTCCCGTGATCCGCAACCCGTAGCTCGCGAGCAACATGTTGCTCGTTTGATCAAGACTTGTTGCTCGCGAACAAAACAATAAAAAAAATTAATAATAATAGAGTAATGTAAAACAAAATAACGAACTCGTAAATAAGACGTGTCAACCAATCTCCATACAGGTGTAAAGCGTGTGATCTATGACGAGGTGTGTCTCCAGGCGTCGTCATAACAACTTCGCGTGCCAAAACTCAAACAATCCAAAAGTGGCTTGAAAAGCAACAAACTTTCGTGCAAGCAAGCCAAACCCTTCATTTCGACCTCATAAAGAGGCAAAAGACTAACTGCATTTCTGAAAGTGTTAAAAGTCAACAAACAATAGAATCCGAGTTTTGGGTCAAAATAATAGGCATCAAGTATAAATTTTTTGAACTGAATTTATTGCGGATTATTAATCATCCAAACGATCAAGTAATGTCAACTAAACAAAATAAACAAGCTACGATGTTGTGTTAGAATTAAGTAGATTTTAAGTCATTTTTGGGGGTTTAGGGTTAAGCACGTTTTTTCAAACAAAAAGCGATCCACTGTGCCTACTAAAACGTACACAAGTGTTAGAACGTTTTGATTAACCGAAAACGTGGGGATGGTTTTATTTTAATATTAAGTTAAGTTCAAATTGGAAATTGTTATTAATAGACAAAAGTGTATAAATCAGGTAAACGGAAAATAAGACTTGGCAAAGTAGTAGAAAATACGCGTATAAGGTAAATGATTAACGAAATAAACAATAATAGGGTTAACTTATTTGAGTTAGTATTCACGAAAAAGGCGACTTTTAGACCGCCATATTTAATTGGGTTTTTCTCGAAAATTCATAATTCAGCTTACCTATAGAGGGCGCCTAAGCAACGAGGTGTCATAAGTAAGCAGAGCAAATAAGAAGTGATGTTGAAGGTGACGTTCGTGGGTAAGGGAGGAGTCGAAAATCACGAACTAATCAAAACAGTTGGAGGCGGTGACTATTGTATGGGGCTAAAAAGTCGATATAGGTTGGTGGTCGAAAGAATATAGAGAAGACTCGAGACGCTACCTTGAGGGCGCAAGACGACCAAAAAAGGAGAGCAAAGCAGAGATTAGAAAAAGTACACCAATTCTATATGCGAGACGAGCCATTTCCACCATCGATAGCAAACTGGGTTTCCACTGTCCATGACGACCAACCACTTCAAAAGACGTTGCAGTAAAGGATTAAGTACATCTTATTAGGAATAAACTGCCAAAGTATTAAGTGGGAAAGTGGGAAATTTAAAGTGTAATTTGCCATGTCTTAGTGTCGCTGAGAAAGTGTGCAACCAAATAGTTGTTTGGAAAACCAGATTAGGCTTTTATGAAACAAAAGTATTTAGTTAAGTATCTGTGGAAGATTCAAAGTATGCGAGCGATGTTCAACTAATAAGTTCAATTTGAGAAAGGATTCACATTGATCTAGGGTTAGTAAGTCGGACATTAAAGATTGCGAGAAAGCGAGTGACTTACAGTGCGGTAATTAACGTTTATTAAGCTTAGGTTAAGTGCCAATGCTTAATAGGACCGTAAGGCTCTGCATTTTGACAAATTTAATTGAAGTAACCAAACGAAGGGAATTATAGAACAAGTGCCTTCATAACAGAAACTGATTTAGAGTTTACGAGGTCATTGAACTGCGTCATTGAGTAAAGTAGTCGGTATTGAGAATCTTCACATAGAAAAGTGAATGTTAGTGTTGTTTGTGTTTTTGCTGGAAGCTATGTAATGGTGTTAAAACGAGTTAAAATTGTATAGGCCTAACGAAGCCAGTATTGAGTGTGCTATTCATAACCACCAGTGGTGGCGTTATAAAAGGTTGATCAATGAGTATTTAGTGTGCCGAAATTCCGAATAAAATCCGTTTGAACTGTATATCTTGGGTGTTCGTATCAAAATACTTTCTCGTATCTTTTGCTAAGTTTTCACAGAGATTCACTCGTACCTGGCGAAAACAAATTGGCTTATTTTGTGCGGGCGATTGTGAAGTGGATTCGTCTGTTCCACTGCGCATGGCCATCAACCGAGCATAATACAGGTATACATTATGATACGTGTCAACATATGTCGCTCACCCCTATTATGGAAATATTTTCCATCTAAGTATTCCTGAAATAAAAATGGAAATGCTACCTATGCAAGAACACTCGAGTTAAAAACGGACTACTGGTCCCTTGTAGAAAGATCCAAATACCCACTGTTAAGACAAACATCACAAAGACTGACTGCATATTTTGATAAATATTTGATTTCAATTATTATTTATATGAATTGTTGGCGTGTGATGACGTCAGTCTGTGTCTCATGGTGTTGGACTAGGTTACTCTCGTGGCTGCTCACGTAGCTGCGAGAGTGGGTTCGTTAGTCTACTCAAGTTTTATATGTAACGTCGATGTTGTACCTTTATACTCAAGAATAAAGTGCTTCTGAATTACCATCTACACTGTGCTAAAGTGACTCACCCTACAGGTTACGGGACCGGCACGCTTGGGTGAGCACACTGACGCTAAAGTTTGGTAAATGTACCATGATTTACAAATTTTGTGTGTGAAGTTTGAAATAGGCTTATTTTTGTGAGTACATTTGTGACCTGTTTTTGGCAAAGAAACATACTGACTCGTAGTTTCCGAATTGACCACCTGTGGCGCCAATCGATGTGAAAATTTGGCGGAATATTTGAAATTCAAATTTTTTTTTTGCCTTTTATGTGAATAAGACTAAACCGGTAGTCAGTGAGTATTACATTTCAAAAGAAAGAGAAAAATAAAATAAAATAAAACCAAACCAGAAACAACGTGACACAACATGGGAGGTAACAAAATAAAACCACTGACTCGAACTATGCAGAGTGGAAAGTTTTCCTGGAACTTGCGCTTCAAAAAGAGGGTCTGTGGGAGTTTGTACAGAAGCGAAGACCTTTGTGCCCGGAGGGTGAGTACGCTCGACAGAATGTCCAAGCGGCGGCCATGATTAGCCTTAACTGCTCCTCATCACAAGTGCGCCATTTTAGACTCGAGCGTCATGCGTATGACATGTGGAGATCGCTGGCAGAGGTACACCAACGTCACAGCACGCAGTCCTATTTTTTCCTGCTCAAACAGCTGCTACAGCAACAATACACGACCGGCCCTATGCAGCCGTTCATCAACAATGTGAAAGACCTTCACACAAAGCTGGCGGTGACGGGAAATCTTGTCGATGGGAAAGTTGTTGCGATGGCGTTGCTGCTTAATCTCCCTCCAGAATATGCTCCTATGGTAATGATGGTTGGCGCCTTGAAGGTTGACGAGCTGACCGTCCAAGCAGTGTCAAACAGGCTCCTCAACACTCATTATTTCTTGAAGTCTACCAGGCGGTCCCTGCTTCGGTTCCTGACGGTGCCTCAACGGCGATGCGTGTGGAATTTGGATGTGGAGACACCAACCACGGGCGGCATGGACGAGGTGGCTTCGGGAGCGGTGGATGAGGCAGCGGACAAGGTGGAGATCGATCGGCCACTCGTCTTTGTCATTTCTGTGACCAGCCTGGTCACTATAAGGTGGATTGCCTTGAATACAAGAAGTATCAGGTGTCCCGAGAAACAGCCGATGCACCGCTGGCCGCCACCACGGATGATCCGCACACCGCGCCTTTCACCATGGTGGCGTCTTTGCCGATACAGACGACCCTTGTAGCGCACCCAGCAACTAGAGTGAATGTTGCCGGTCAATGGTTCGTCGACTCCGGCGCTACTTGTTCCATCACCAGTGACCGTGATTTTTTCGTCGACTTGCGCCCAACCGACATGCGGGTAAACGTTGCTGACCTGCGGAGTGCTCCGGCTGCTTGCATTGGCACAGGATGGCTGACGTGCCAGCTGCCAGGAGGCGGCTCCCATGATGTGAAGCTCTCCAATGTCCTCTACATACCATCATTCGAACGGGGACTGTTGTCCATCCGCCAGGCCGTATCCGCCGGTAAGAAGGTGTTCTTCGGGGGCACCCGTTGCACTGTCGTCAAAGGTGATGTAGTGGTGCTGACAACGAGTTTCTATGCAGCCGAACTGTATCGTCTAGATGGGGGCAGCTGAGGGGACTGGACCAGATGGGGGGACTGTATCGTCAAATGCACCTCCTGCAGTAGCAAACCTGGTGACGTTGCAGGAGTGGCACCGTTGTCTTGGCCATCGTGACCCTGCTCCCATATGACGCCTTGCAAAAGAAAACCTCGCCGACGATGTTCAGGTGATGTCAGGGGGGTGCAAATTGTAGCGACTGTGAGCACTGCGCTGTTGAGAAATTAAGCGCAGCGGCCTTTCCCAACCAGCACGTCCAGAGCAATGCAGCCGGCTGATTTGATCCACACGGATGTCTGTGGACCAATACCAGTGACGACACCCAGTGGCAGTCGATATATCCTCACCTTCATCGATGATCACAGCAGATACACGATAGTTAAACTACTCCAGCAGAAGAGCCAGGTGGCATCTGCCGTCCGTGATGTCGTAGCACATTTAACAACTAAATTTGGTCGTACACCAAAAGTGTTTAGATCAGACAACGGGCGAGAGTACCTCAACGGTGAGACAGACGCTCTATTCCGGGAAAAAGGAATCGACCACCAACTCACAGTTCGTTCCACCCCGCAGCAGAACGGAGTTGCGGAACGTAAGAATCGGTCACTGTTAGAGATAGCGCGTACCATGCTCTCTGAAGCCAGTCTTCCACATTGTTTTTGGGGTGAGGCGATTAACACTGCGACCTACCTTCAGAACTGGTTACCGAGTAGGTCGATCGAGTCGACTCCCTTCCAAATGTTCCTGGGTAGGAAGCCTCAACTTGGTCACGTGCGCATGTTCGGCTCTAAAGTTTTTGCTTTCATGCCGGCTGAGCATCGTCGGAAGCTGGACGACCGCGCGACGGTGGGTGTGTTGGTGGGCATCGATGAGCTGACGAAGGGCTACTGTGTGATTGACCCAGTCCGTAATACCGTGTCCAAAGTGCGATCAGTTAAGATCATTGAGCATCCTGTACGACCAGTGTGTGCAGCAGATGGGTAGAGAATTCGGCTCCACAGCATTTCACGACCAAGTATTTATGGGGAGATGCGACTTCCCATTATTTTGAGCCTGTTTTGGTGCCCTTCGCGCCTGCTGTGGTGCCCTTGGCGCCTGCTGTGGTGCCTCTCGCACCCACAATGGTGCCCCCTGCTGCTCTAGAAATGGGTAGTGATCGGTCATTTGCGATTGAGTCTGATGAGATAGGTGGAGCTCTGGGGGTGACAACGCTGTCGCCACCACCCCTACGCAAGTGGGCGACTCCAGTGCAACCGCCGAGTGATGCGTCGCCGGTTGTGCGACTTGCTCCGATTAGTGACGTGTCACAATCTGTGCTACCTGTTCTGTGACAATAGAAGCAGCAGTCTAACACTACAAAAACTATATAATCCGATATAAAAGCATAGATGAAAGGAAACAATGTTCATGAGTTGGTAAGTGAGACTTTTACTTAATCCATAATAAAATAATATAACTTTTATTTACAAGTCTTGCATCAAAAATCATCAAATAATAACCAATTACTGTAACTTCTTAGTGATACAACATAGTAAAACTATCACATAAGTCAACAACAGGAACATTAAAAACAAGGAAGATATGTAATCTACATTTCTTCACGTCCAATACCAACAGAGGTAAGTAGTAATACATAACATGTTTTTCCTTATCAACTATTATCAAAATACAAATATTTCTTTTCTATATTTTCATTATAATAAATCTTATTCCATATTATACTTTTTAATATACATTTAAAACACATTTTAATCATCAATACAGCTTCTTATATTATATACTGTAAACCTTTTTCATATCACCCCCATTTACAGTATATTTAACACACTCAAATACAAGCAAAAATGTTTTCAATAAAGGTCATTAACTTAGTACGAAGTACTGCCTTTGTTAATGGGTCAGCCATGTTACATGAAGATCAAATATATTTGACACAAATTTGTTTCTCTTGGATTAATTGGCATATTGCATGATATTTAACGTCTATGTGCTTTGTTCTATTATTAATAATTGCATTTTGTGAGAAATGGATGGCTGATTGATTATCACAGTACACGACTAGTGTTTTCTCTGTGAAGGATAATCCTTTGCATTCTTGTAGGATTCTAGTCAGCCAGACCATCTCAAAACTAGCCAAATCTAAAGCGACATATTCGTCCTCCATAGAACTACGTGCGATACATTTTTGAATACAGGTTCTCCAACCAATATATACACCCCCAATTGACCATATGTAGCCACTGATCGATCTCCTTGCATCAAAAGCAGTGGCCAAGGTCAACGGGCAAGCCGGTCACCGGATTCGAAGTCGAGAGTTGTCGAAGCAAGCAACGGTCGTGATCCAAGGAACCCGACGATCCATAGGAAACGAACCCTCCGACATTGATAAGTACATTTTTCTCAACATGAAATTTCTTTAACAACGTATTTATATATTTATGCTGATGGAGATAATATTCATGATGATGCACCTCAAAATCGACACCTAAAAATTGACAAATTGGTCCAAGATTTGTTATACAGTAACATTTTTCAAGACCTTGCTGAGTGCTTGCAAGTACATCATTATTAATAGCAAAGATTGCCATATCATCGACATAAAGTAGTACAAAACACACTGCATTAAGTCTGAACAAACAAGGACAGGATTCAGAGGCAATAAATCCCATTTCTTTCAATGTGCTGGTTATATGCATATTCCAATTTCTGCCGGATTGTTTCAATCCGTATAGAGATTTTTTTTATCTTAGAACATGATCTTTAAATTGTACTTCAATCAGAACACCTTGAAATATCTCAATAAATATTTCTTCATTAAGACTACTGTACAAGTATGCACCCTTAACATCTAAGTGGGTGTGATTCCTCAATCCCTTCAGACCAAAGTAACGCTCATCTACCTTTACATGTTTTAATTCAATAATCCTCTGATATTCAGGATCGTAAATTCTGTACCCCTTGGTACGCGATGCATGACCAACAAGTATGCCTTTGCGGGTTTTCGATTGTAACTTATTTCTATATCTTTTTGGGACATGTATGAATGCCAACGCACCAAAGACCTGGAAGTAAGAAATATTCGATTTCTTGTTAAACCATAATACATATGGTGTTACACTAGGGTTGGTACTGTTAGGAACGCGATTTTTAACGTGCACATAACACTGGAGTGCTTCTCCCCAAAATGTGGCATTCATATTTGATGAGATTAACAATGTTCTCACTGCATTCAGAGCATCTTGGTTGATTTTCTCTGCCACCCCATTCATTTCAGGTGAATATACGTTCGTTAATTGGTGCTCAATACCATATTCACAAGATAGGACTCTAACTCTGCACTACAAAACTCCATACCATTGTCCGATCTTATGGCAACTACTTTAAGAGTTAGCAGTCTTTCAGCTGCTGCTATAAACAGTTTTAAATGTCGTGATGCGTCTGACTTATTTTTAAGTGGATATACCGTTATCCATCTAGAAAAATCATTTACGATAACTAAGAAATAATTAGCACCACCAGCACTTGTCGTAGGTGAGAGTCCCCATAAATCAATATGGATTAATTCTAAGGGGCGTGTCATAACTATGTTCGATACGCGATGAAAAGGGCCTCTTTTAACTTTACCCTCTATGCAGTCATGACATTTAATATTTTCGGACTTAACTCGACCAACACCATCCACAATATTATTATTAATCATACAATACACTATACCCTGATTAACATGAGCACAGCGTTGATGCCACAAAGTTAAAGAATTATTTTGCTTAACAGGACATTCATGTCTTATCGTGGGCACGGATTCAACCGATAAGACATTTTTGTTACTCTCTCCTTTACAAGCAGCAACCGCATACAAACAATTCTTTTTATGGAGAATGTGTATGGGTCAAAAACAATTGTCCGTATGGATCAAAAATCTCCAATAGACCATTATGACCATGATAAGAAAAACCTGCCTCATCAATAGAACCTAAACTGATAAGGTTCTTTGTCAAATTAGGTACGTAAAAAGCCTCTTTTAACTCTAAGCGAATTGTTGAGTTTAAATGGATATTTACATTCAGAACAATATCACCCACACCAAGAGCATTAAGAGTTCTTTTACCTTGGTTAACATCCTTCAAGTTACTAAATAAGTCTTTTATACCACAAAAATGGTTGGTGGCACAAATTCATAATACCTATTCACAGTCTCCTCTTTCGTTGAATGCATCTCCATGTACCACGACCCGGTGTAGCTGTAGAGGTCTTGGGAACAGGGGATCTCGTTGACGGCTGTCCACGACGATTGGTTCGTCCACGATATGAAGATGATGCTCTTCCTCGTCTCACAGGCTGTGATGACTTGTCGGACCTGGTTCCCATGTGACAATCTCTACTTTAGTGCCCAAAGTTCTGACACCAAAAACATTTTCCACGTTGGGGACGTCGGTATGAAACATTATTACCAATGGATTGCATACGTCCCATTGATCCGGATGGCTCACCTTGTGATATAGTGTTCGTAAAGGCACTCGATACCTGCTGCACACTAAATGCTGATGCTTGTAAATTGGCCAGACGTTCGTCCTCAGCGAGAAGAGCTGTGGATACTGCTATCGAGGTACACCCCTTATCGGGTAACTGATAGAGTTGTTGTACAATCACATTGTAACTCTCCCACACACTACTAATCATTTTATAGGCGACATGTATATCTTGGATGGTACACTGTAGCTGTTCCAATAGTCTCACCAAATTCTTCAGCGGTGTTAGATATATGCACATTGATTCATCAGGTTTCATCTGGCAAACGTCCTATCATTGCTTTTGAGGACGGTTCAAAACTGTTTTTTAAGGTGGTCCAGGTGGTTTTTTCGACTAACTCTGTTTTTAGACCATGTGACGAACAAAACACCTAATAGAAACAAACAAAGAAAGAACTTACCGGGCGCCAAAATTCTAAAAAGGGGAGTCCAGCGTCCACCGAGCGTCGGCCACCCTGCACAAGAGACGCGGTCTATCCTTATGTCCCTCTGGACTACGTACACATGGCCCGGCATTTCGGTGGCAGGTTGCAGTCCACCCAGATACAACAACGGCTGAGGCAAATGGGACTGCAGATCCACCAGGTCCGAAACCACAGGATGGAGGAGCACGTAAATCCGGGGTAGTGTCCATCCGACGTGCCGCCCGTTTCCTCGTCTCCGGCAAACAACGATACAGCGCGAACGACGCAGCTTTGGCGGTTTGATCCATGGTAATCGAGAAGTGTGATTGAAACTTGGTCGACTGAAATCAACAAAAAACTTTGGACACATGGACCTGTGGGGCGGAGCCTACAGCCAGGGGGCTGTAAAATTGTATCACGTGGTGATCCAAATCAATCGTCAAGGAGTGATGTTAGGAATCACAAACATAGCAGACGACACACTGCTACAATTGGCGAATCTAGTACTACAAGATAGACAAGGGGTG
>JAQIWH010007237.1:0-11727 GCA_034695005.1 Cryptops parisi
ACGCACACACATTATATATAAGCTTATTAAGTAAATTAAACGCTTGACACTATTGATGATAGTGTTTAATTTTGGGGCTGTTAAAAAGAACCCAAAAAGTCGCTTCCTGTTCCAAGTTACAAAAATGTGACATGCTTTCTAAAACTTGCAGTAGGTCAGCAATGTAAATGTTACTAAATCTGGATAAATTAAAAACGTATAAAAATATACTTCCTTGATAAACAACTTAATGTTGATTCAAAAGTATGTAATTTAGTGAAATATTTTCCATCTCTTCACTTATTTCGAAAAATTATACATTTTGAAAAAAAAAATCTCATTTTTTTTTCAACTTTTCTTTTTCCTACATTCTTCCATTCATTACATTTCCTTTTTGATGTACATCAAAACATCATTCTATATGATAGGCTCATTAGACCCTCAGTATGGTGCGCCGAACACCACAAAAACAACACCACATTTTTCAAATTCCTCATATAAAACATAAACCAACACATTTCAAGTAAACATCCGATTCTGTAAACACCAGAATATATGGAAATTCAAATTTCAAAACTATGTTTACATTAAATAATAAATGGAAAAAAAATGATAATATTTTGTTAAACGTAATCTGCTATACAGTACTCATATTTCATTGCCCCGATGATGTTATTTTTACAATAACATACCAGTACAATATAAATGTAGTCCGTAGTGCACTATTGATGATCACAACAGCCCATTAAATTCGCACTATTAAAAAACCATATCGTACGATTCCTTTCAAACATGAGATTTCATTCGCTAATTTTACTCTTAATCGCCATCCGAACAGGTAAGAAATAAATTTATTTTTCATTCTTTAACTTCTGAAATGAATACCAAGTTAAAATTCGAAATGTGTTAACTTGAAATAAACTAGATAACCGGTACGTCAAACTAAGTGTCAATTTTACAATTTAAAAAAATCCACTAGGTCAGTGAATTAGGCATATAACACTTTAAAATAGAACAGTATTTTTATAATTCGAGATCTTTAATTTTATTATACGGTATATATACATATGTTAATAAATATGTATATATACTATATTAATGTATGTATAAGTATATAACTTACATTGTTGTTCTTTAAAAATTCCGTAACATCCACCAAATTCTTGTTGCTCACCTTCGACAAGTCTAAATTTAGTTTTCATCCCGCCTTACCTTGACCTTACAAGTAAAAAAATTAAATAAATAAATAAAAAGTAAACAAAAAATCAAATAATAATTAGTCAAGAAACCAATTTAGTTTTTAAAAATTGTCTACATTAATACTAGACGTTTTAATAGGTCTACCGAGAGGTGAGAAGAGTGTGTGAATTGATTTAACTTTTTTCCACACAAAACTATGTTACCGGCAAGAATTCAGACTGGTAGTTCTGCTTAGCTCATTTGACAAAGTATGAAATAACATCTTGTACGATGTACGACATTCAAACTTTTATGTTAGTTAAGAGTAGTTTAGATTAGTTTAAGTATTTTTTTACATCCTTTTAAAAAAAAAGTTTTAGTCCTAAATTAATCCCTAGATTTCAACCGAATCTAGAATCTTGCCTAACGTAACTATTTCAAATTAGTTTCATATTTTGCCATAAACAGGCCAGAATTTTATAGAATGCTTGTTTAATCTATATTTGCCAGTAACATAACATACATAATATTAGTATAATATTTTTTTTAAACTGGAGTTCTAACCACATTTTCATGAGTATATAATCTACGAGTAAGGTATATTAACAGATTATTGGTAAATATTTTCAATTGAAATTTACCGACTTGCAGTAAAGCTTACAGTACTTTCAGTGAAGCTCTGAATTTTTCCACTAAAATATACAGTATTGTATATATAACTATATAGTGTTGTATATAAATATAACTATAGCTATATATAACTATTAAACACGTATATATAATATATATATATATATAAAACCGTTAGGATAATAATCGATGGTTATCGCTCGTGAACTCGACCTACAACAACTATAGTATAGTATAATTATAATTATCAAGTGAAAAATTAAGTCGTGTCAAGTCGTGCGTTTAAAACACCGAACACCTTAAACTATTCATTACATTTCACGCGCATAATAGGTCTTCTCTATTATATACAGGATGTCCCAGCCAAGGCTTACCGATTTTATACTCGAAAAACTAATATATTGAAAATTCTGAGTTTTGGATATAATAGCATCTGCAGGGTCTTTCGAATGGTAGTGATATTTTCATTGACCATGAAATTAATTTTCAAAAACTAACATTGTTTAATTTTAAACAGTGTGTCGTAAGTATCTCTAATTGTTATAAAATGCAAAATCTGCCTCCTCCTCCTCACCAGTTATGTTTCTATAAAAACAACCGAAACGAAACGAAATAAAAAATAAATACAGTACTCTAACTGGAACGAATATTGAGTTGAATGAATAAATAACTGTAACGAATATTGCGACAGCAATATGAGTTAAATGAATAAATAACTAACGAATATTGCGACAGCAACATGAGATACGACAGACAACATGAGCAATATGACAGCAATAAACAACTTTCCCGTCATTTTTGACGGGCTATTTACTAGTTAAGTTATATTTATAAAGTTGTAGCCACAACCCCATTTAGTCAGAATTCACTTTTCGTTTATTTATTTCCAACAATTTCACCGAAATAAAAATTTATGCAACAATAAACAGGAAAAGGCTCGCTGCCCCAACTACAACTTCTCTGCAAATCACTCACGCTATTCAGTGAAGTATTTCAATTGTTGCGGGTTAATTCAAATAAGAATTTAAAGATACATAACAACAAACAGTTGCCATGTTACGTATTTGAATTAACCCCACAACAACTGAAATACTCCACTGCATGGGTAACTTACAGAGAATCTGTTGTTGAGGCAGTGAGACTTTTCCTGTCTATTGTTGCATAAATTAAAATTTCGGTTGGATTTTACACAGATATTCCTCACAAAACAATAAATACCCCGACTTAGGTTATTACTCTACTAACATTAAAAAATGAAACACGTTAGAAAAAAACAAAATTTGAAGCTTTCCTGTTATTAAAATTCTTTCACCAACCCATATTAAGTTAGTTTACAAAAACTCCAATAACAAGCTGTATCGTATATAAATGTATGTATATCACCAAACCTTTTTAAATAATAATTGTTTTATCAAACGATAAATGATAATATCAATGTTTGTAAAGCTCAGTACAACGAAAAAATTATAACATCACGTAGTCAATAAAGTTTATGCGTGTTTTTGTTTAGTAACATTCATGTTTCTAACTAATGATTCCGTTCTAAATACACGTGGACTGTTGATACGCACTCGTATTTTTAAAAACCCTCAAAGCAGCGTTGTGAAACACTTTACAAGCATTTTTCTTTTTTAAAAAAAACAGCAATCATCAATATATTATGCAAAGTTATATATAACACAATATACCTTTATATCGTATGCGTACAATAACGATCCCAGTCGCCCCAATACATTTATTTTAAATTTTCCTAATTTCACCAAATATATAGCGTTTTACAAAAAAACCCTCTATACTTACATTTTCCTATAAAACTTCCGTTCTAGTAGTGTTCACGTTATAAGACTTTACGTTTACAACAATGAAACTAGAAACTATTTAGTACGTTATAAATGTCTGATTTGAAGTTCACATTGACCGACCGAACCGTACAAACAACGTATTTTATCTACAAATAATTCACTTCACATTCTCACAAAACATTTCTGAAAAAAATATTGATAAAAAAATAAAATTAAAAACAACAAACAAACAAACAAAGATTCGAAAGAAAACAACATTAAATAACCCGTTAAGCCCCCGAGACGTCGTTTAGTTCAAGATCTATCGCCATCAGCGTTGACCTCATGTGACCTTAAGAAATGCCAAATAACGAAAAGGACTTTACCACATCATCACGATCACGTGATGCAATGTTATACAACACAAATAATTGAAAACTGCATATTGGAAAAAACAAAACACGAAAAATGTGCGAACACAACAATGTTCATAAGCATCAACCTCAAGCATCAATTGGTCACTTCTTTCAATGATTAAACCAGATTCTATTAATAATAAATTAGTATATCAGATTAACCAAAAATAATTCGTTCATAGTACGGTAAGTTCGTTTTCGGTCAACTATACAGGATGATACTTGAGTCTACAATGCAGCCTTCTTTATAATAGAGTTAGTTTCGAGGGAAGACGCTTAATTTAACAGACAAAAAAAAAGAGTTAACGCTACGGAAAAAAATATTCAATCTCATCGGCCACTAATTCCATCACGTGATCAATAACCGGGAAAGTTGGTTTCGTCTAGCAACCCCAAGCGGATCCGGCAAATATAGGTTACTCGTGTCACCCTTTACATCCACTCCTCCCTAGTGTTACTCAAATCACACCTCATCAGCCATGCGACGATGTAGCAATTTTCCATACAATTCGTATGTGGTGATTTTTTATCAAGTGTATACTGACCCTAAAGGATGCGAGCGTTATAACGCTCGGATACTAGTATTACTGTATAAACTAAATTGTGTTTGTGAAACACGATAAACAGATTATAGGCCATAAACAAACTGTTGAAAAGGTGTAGATTATCCATTGACATCATTATTTTTAATAAAAAATAAAACTAACTACTGTTTAGTACTAGTTCTGTACAAATCCTAATTGTCATGATTAACTATTGGAAAATACATGTATGTATTTTCAAATTTTTTGTGTGTAATTTCCGATGTATGTACAATGTGAATCGGAAAATCTGTCACCAATTTTCAAAAAGCGATTTCTTATGAACCGCTTAAGCTACAGTACACCAAAACTAAAACTATTACATGAAAGTTCAATTAAATATCTTTCCGTCGACATCTCTATGCTATGGCTTCCATAGTTTGCCCGCAATGGTCGCGCGAATAAAAAGTACCCTAAAAAATAAAACATTCTTGCTAAAACGAAGGTGGGAGGGTCAAGCAAGTTTGTGATACAAACTTATATCACCTGGCTTTACTCATGCATATTTACAGACCGAATCCGGAAAACGTACGGTTGCAACACAACTTTTTAGGGACCTTTGTTTTTCGCGCGGCTATTGTGACCAAACTATGCAAGCTATGACATAGACTTTTATATCATTAAAAAGATATTGAATTGAGCTTTCATGTTGTATTTTAGGTTTTTTGTCTAGCATAAATGGTTCATGAGAAATTGTTATTTAAAAATTGGTGAAGTTTTTTTGGCCAACCCGGTATGTATTTTCCTGTGTATTTTTCATACCATAACGTACCACAATCGTGATAGTGGTTGTACCTAGGTCATGGCTATACGATACCTATATAATTTACATCTCAATTGTGCAAATACAATATACATATAATTTACACATACACAAAGCAAACACCACTATACGAGTGACAAAATAACACGAAGCAAAAAATTACAAAGTGACAATAAAACTGTTAAAAAGTTTTAAAAAGTTTTAAAACTTTTTAAAACTCCCAAATTTAAAAAGTTTTAAAATTACCTACAAGATCAAACATGTTCCCGACAATTCTTATACTGTATCCCCGACAATTAACTACTGTAATTTTAATCAATACCAAATACATACAACTTTTACGACTACATGTAAAAGCAAGTTTTACGATCTACAAAATACAGAACTACATGTAAAAACTTATCACGGGACAAAAAGTTTACGAAATACCAATAAAAAATTGTAAACTACCTATATTATACGTAGTTTACTCTCCTATAATAACTTCCAATTTCCTTATTGAAATGTCACACATTTCTGATTCTGAAAATCTAGATAACGAATACATTTTAATACCGAATACAGTACATACAAAATTCAATTTTTTTGCGACATATGAAGCCAAAATAGTTACGGGTCTACAGAACCAAAGTTATAGATTTTCGACAGATACTTTCCAACAAACCCCCAACAACTTCCAAATTTTCTACTAAAATTCCGGATTCTTGACAGTATCCAAACCACCGACAAATGTCGACTTTAAAGTTCAATCCAAAGTTTTTTTATGGAATTTTACAATCCACCAAACAGAAACTAGTTCTAAAAAGTAATACCGTATTCGGATTGAAGAGTTGGGTGGAAAAAACAGCGTAAAGACACTTACGCTGTTATTTCTTAAAATGCATAAATTGAAGACCAGTCTACAGCATAAAGACGTTGAGTTGCATATTATTTGAACTTTCGAGATTTTTGGAGTAAAGATATACAACGCGACTATTGTAATTTTTTGTAATTTCTTTGTCGCTTCACTTCCTAGTTGTCACTTGCTTGCTTCACTTTCAAAACAATGGAAAAAAATACTGATATTTAAAAAAACGGTGTAAATGCATTTATAAATTAGCACGATATTTAAAATGACTGCATAATTGCATTTTTAAATTATCCCGCAACTTGAAGTTTATCAACTAAATTAACAGATTTTTTGCAAAACTGGTTCATTTTGCTTCTATAAATATACAGTTGACAGGAATTCAAACTTGAAAGTGCCAGGTTTGCACCTTTTCTCAAAACCATATTTTTGGAGTTACGCGATTATTCCACCCAACTCTTCAATTACCGGTACTAGTAAAGATAATTTTCAAACGATTTTTTTTTTCAAATAGAACTTGAAAAAATTGCACAATAACCCAAACAATTTGAGAGCTATAAAATATAATAATCAGAATGCTGTATCCAAAACCCTATTTCATTCCACCACCCCTTATTTTTTCTTATCCCTTTAAAATATAGGATTATTATGGGCGACATCGGTTGTGGATGGTAAAGAAATCGTTGACGATGAGCCGGACGAGGCTTTATTGGCCGCGGCGGCCCGCAGCTCGTTGTTGGCGTGGGCAAACGCCCACCGGGACCGACCGGGACACCGTCGGCGTCGCCGGGACGAGGAGGTGGCCTGTTACGAGGGCTTAGGTTGTTTTCGAGACGAGGGTCCCTTCGACTTGCTCGATATGTTGCCCCTGCCCCCCGACAAAGTGGGCACCAAGTTCTTTCTGTACAGTCGACGAAACCCTGGTCGAGGACAACCCATTCACTACACCAATGCATCGGCCGTAGCATCTAACCGAGCTTTTAGACCCCATCAGAATGTCAAGGTAACGTCACAACTCTGTAACTCTGTTTGGTACCTTTAATTTTTTTTTCATAATGCTGACATGTAAAGATCTTAAGAACAACTAAAGACCAAAGACCAGTCTTTAGCCTAAAACATTGCCCCTTGGATTCACGAGACAATTATCCATGAAACATTTTAACACCTGCATCACCAAGTAAGAGTATAAGACTGTCATCATTAAAATATCAAAGTATTGTCATTTCGTAATTTGGGTGTTTGTTAAAGAATAGTTTTAAATTTCATAATGCGGATATGTAAAGATTCTACTCTAACGACATGTACCAAAAAGCATTCTTTAACCAAAAACATTGCTATTTGGGATCAGGAGACCATTCTCCTTATGAATGAAACTTAAAAAATTGTATCAACCATCAGTTAGTATGTCAAGGTATTGTCAATTCGTAACCCTGTTAGTTGTTTCGAAAAATAGTTTGTTTACAAAATGAGGACATGGCAAAATAAGATGCTAATCCGACGACTTGTAAAGACTTTAACCAAAGACATTTCTATTTGAATTCTCGAACTCATTGTCCTTTAAAAATTAGGCTTCAAAAAAGTGCATGAATAAGTAAGAGTATAGACCCTTATTACAATGTAATGGTATTGTCATTTCCTAGCCCTGGTCTTCTAAACGTAGTTTTAGTTTACATAATGGCATAATGCGGATATGTGAAGAAGAACCCAATCCAACGACTTGCTAAAGAAAAGACTTTAACCAGAGACATTGCCACTCGGTTTCTCAAGACCATTGTCCTTTAAGAATGAAACATTTTAAAAGATTGCATCAACGATTACGAGTAATCAAATCTTGATAATACAAAACAAAAACAAAAAAAAGAACCGATGAACTAAATGGACAAACAACAAGTCTCCCATGTCGTCATGATTCAGCATCTTTTCGTCGAACCACTCGAGTGTAATACAAGTGTTTGTCCACTCAAAACAATAGTCGTCTTTTTTTGTCATTGTTCGCCAAACTTATCTCTAACAAGCTATTTTTCTCGTTTTTGTTCTTCTTGTCAGGTGATTATTCATGGTTTCGGAAGCAGTTGTCGTCGTCTGTGGGCGAGAGAGATGAAACAAGCGCTTCTGAGAGCGGTAAGTACTCGTGACGTCACAACAGGGTGGATGTAGGTTAGGGTAACCTATATATTAACACGCGGTCGAAAGTGGTGGTCATTGTTTAGAAAGTGCAATGACCGAAAAAACGTAACATGACTATAAAAACAATTACAACAATCCCCCCGGTCTTACGCGGTTCGATTAGCGCCTTTTCGATAGAACAGTTTTTTTATTTTATGCAAAAACGCTATGATATAATACGAAAACTGGATACTATGCTAAACGTTAAATTCCCTGCACTGTGAAATTACATTGAGGCTGAATCTACATAGAATTAGATATTAAAGCCGTATTGTATATTTTATGTAAACACGGTACATTCATAATATCCCGTTTACGATTAATATTTGATAATTACATATACAGTAGCAGTTTATAAATGCTGAAAACGTTTTTTGAAACATTAATTCATCCCATAGAGACATACCGGTACATACAATGGTGACAATACAATGAAATTTTTACACATAAAATTACAAACTACAACAACAAACTTGACAAAAATAAAATATTTGTCAAGTGAACGCTTAAATTGAAAACACAACTTGGGATCATTGAAGAACTTGACAAATGTGTGTTTCTGTGACTAATGTGTTTCTAAGATGGTCTATGGATTTCCAAAAGGAGGGAAGGGAGTTATGGAGTTGACAAAAATGACATTATTTTTGTAGTGAGTAATGTCTATATTCAACGGTACACTAGAATAAAAATTGTAAAGAGAAGAGCGTAACCATAGACTAAAGAGTTAGACGTAATTCTAACTCTTTAGTCTATGTATAATCCAACACTGTGCAGTCACACAGCCAAAACACGTTTAATACAACAATGTACAATAAGTCACACTTGCGTAAGACCAATGTAACAAATATCGAATAAAACAAAGGTACTTTCCGGTTATAGAGAGGCCCGTCTGATGTTGCTATTTTCTTATGGGTTTATTTACTTGGTTATGGGTTTATTTTGCAGATTAGGTTAGGAAAAACAAAGAAACGTATTAAACGTATGATATTGTTTTGTTTTCCCAACCTAACCTGCAAAAAACCATAACCAAGTACAAGCAAATAGCAACATCAAACGGGCCTCGCTATAACCGGAAAGTAAAAAAACAAAATTTTAATAAATTGAAACTCGGATAAACCAAAATTCGCATAAGTTGAAACTCGACTAAATCATAATTGGCATACATAAAAATCGCATAAATTAAAATTTGAATACATCGAATATCGCATTACTCGATATTCGAGTAATTCGATATTCGGAAAAGATTACGGAAAATTGAACATTGCATAAATTGAAAATTGCATAAATCATATTGTTTAAATCGAACATCGAATTACTTAAAAAACGCATTATTCGAAAATTAGCTATTGTAGTACTACACGTACTGTGTTTGTTTATATTATAAAATTGCTTCACCATGATGCTATGTGACGGTTCGAATTGCTGCTAAATGTTTAGAGATTAAATTTTAGTTTTAGTGTTTTACGTTACATACGGAAAAAATTAGAACCCCCAAAGTTCTTTGTCAACTTTTTTCATAACATACTTAGTACACTTAATACGGAGTGAGCCAAAAAATACTGTCACCAATTTTCAAAGAAGGATTTCTCATGAACCGCTTAAACTACACGACAACTAAAACTATTACATAAAAGCTCAATTCAATATCTTTCTAATCATATATAATGCTGTGCGGTAGCTTCCATAGCTTGGTCGCAATAATCGCGCGAAAAAACGTACCCTAAAAAAGTTGCAAAATTATTTTACTGGTACAAGAGGAGTTCAGTGCGTAACTGTTCAGTTCAAAAGTAAAAAATGAGTGTTAAACGGAAGGTAGGAAAATTAAATTAGGGATACAAATACCATCCAGTTTTTCTGATACAGATTTACAGATCAAATCCGGAAAAATGTACTATTGCAATCATGCGTCGTGAAAGCTCACTTCAGGCAAACAGTTGTGAAATCAATAGTTTTACAACTTTTTTTAGGATACTTTTTATCCGCGGCGATTGTAAGTTACGACCAAACTATGGAAGCCATAGCATAGAGTTATCTATCATTGGAAAGCTATTGAATTGAGCTTTCATGCAAGTAGTTTTAGATTTCTTCTAGCTCTAACTTTACTATTAGAGGTCTAACTTTTTTTCGTCTAACGATTTCTCTAAACATTTTATAAAAAATCGATCTTTGAAATTGATGACGTTTTTTTTTGGCCCACTCGGTATATTCATACTATGTAAAGAACATACTAAAGTACATAGTGTACTAAATTACACTTTAGTGTAATTTAGTATATTATGTACAGTACTTTAAAAAAATTTCGTCCTAATTTATACGTCTCTTGTACACAACCTTGCTTTAACTATACGTATTTCGTTTTCTATTTAACAGGAAGACACCAACATTGTTTGTGTGGATTGGGAAAGTGGGGCTTCATTGCCCAACTACGTGCAAGCAGCTGCCAATACAAGACTCGTGGGCAAACAAGTGGCTCGTCTAGTTGCCGAATTGACTAACTTGGGCATAACTGATCCTCGTCACGTGCATCTCATCGGATTCAGTCTTGGCGCTCACGTCGCTGGATTCACGGGAAAAGAAGTGGCCAACATCAGCCGAATTACCGGTAAAACTTTTGACATTTTTTGGTATACAAGTCGAAGTCGTATACCAGCATGAAAGGAGTAGTTTTGACAATGAAGTGCACGTTACAAAAAACTTTGTAATGTAATTACTAGAGTATTGCTCCAAACTCTTACATTACATCTCATACATCTTTGAGTAGATTTTACAGGCAGCTCTCGATTTATGCGAGGGTTATAAGTTCAGCAAAAATCTCGCGTGTATCGCATATTAAATGTCGCATATACCAAAATTCAAAAAAATTGCAATCGCAATTCTAAAATATTCGCAAAAAATCGCAGTAGTTTTCTAGTTTATAAATTCTCATGAAATAGAAAACTACAGAGGTCAAGTAATATACAGTAGACTCTTGCCAATTCGGTCATTAATTGCACAGAGGAGTGCCAAATTACCGAGAGTGCCGGATTACTGAGAGTGCATAAAAAATGTTTAGTTTAATTCTTGATTAAAATTAAAATTTTTTTTTTTTAATTGTCTATTGTTAGAGTAAGTATTTTTTGTACAGATGAGGTAGGCCTATAGCAATTACTAAAAGATAACTAGCAATATGATTCTAAACGGATTCAAATCCTGTTACATAGAATCCAAGACTAACGGTCATGGTACAGTAAATGGTATTCTATAGAAATTAATGTTTACATCTTTTTTCTTTTTTTGTGTTATATCTTGCTGAAACAGCAATTAATACAAACAGTTTGTTGTATCTTATAAAACAGTCTATATAAGACAAATTATATATTTTTCTTAACACTACAAGTAATATTTG
>JAQIWH010007238.1:0-11724 GCA_034695005.1 Cryptops parisi
TAGAGGGACTCTAAAACATATTGATAAACCATCTTTGAGTATGTAAAATTTATTACAACTGAACACACCATGCCAGAACTACGTTTGTACATGTTTCGTCTCCAGCCAAAGTGTATGGTCTCCAGCGATGTGGATAGTGGCTTTACATTTGTCAACACTTATGTAAAGGCGGCCGCGCCTTGGGCCACCCGTGGTACAAATTGAAAACTCAAATTTGAAAACTTGTGAATAAAGTTAGATAAATAGGTCACGTTTCTGAGATAATCATAAAAACATGTGACAAGGATTAAGCAAATACTCGAATATCACATAAAGGAATCCAAAATGACGACTCGTTGACTTAAATTTCACAGTTAGTTGAAATGTGTCCCTTTATCTGTTATGTATGAGTGTCAATTTATCCATAATACAGACTTTCTTAAAGCTGTGGTCGTATAAAATATTCTTCAATATGGCCGCCGAAAATTCACAATCGGCAATAAGTAGGCCGTACTCCTTCCCAGTTCTTAATTACAACGTAAATAACATCAGCGAACACATGACCTACCTACAGCAAACACGTCATCAGTTACAGCGCTTTGTCATCAAATTGATTTGATGTTGTGCCTTTAATTTTCACGCGTGACGACCACCACAAAGCTGTACGTTTCGCAGCGCTGCAACGTGTTATGGAGCCCAGATCTGCCGTGTTCATTATTATAGTAGGAGAGAGAGAGACATTTTTATAGTATGTGCGTAGTCACATTTGTGACTAGGTGAATTTCTTGTTTATCCACTGTTTTCTTTCATTATTTTTAAATTTACAGTAAAATTTAGTAAATAAATGACCATCATAATAGTGAATAGTGAATTTTTAGTGATTAAATGATTTACAGTGAATCAAGAACCGTTTTTTGTTCATAGTTTTTTCAATTTACAGTGAAAGTTAAAGTAAATAAAGATCGGATTTGTTTATAATATGGATTCTAATCGTTCTAAACAATCGAAGCAGCTTCTGGACTAGTGAATTCTGGATCAATAAGGCTCGACCTGTGTATCATCTTAATCAGGGAACACCATAATTTTCTCTTTTTTTCCAGTGTTTTCTTCATCCCAGTGGAACCGAACCAATTCCGAAGTATACCATTTTGATGCCACGATATAAGAAAACATCAACTGTTGTGATTACAGATCAGGTTTGTAAAGTCACTATTAAATTACGACTTCTATGTTGAGTGTAAACAATCAAATTCAAATATTGTACCTATATCCCTACAAAAGAACACTTGTATCCATAAAAGTAATCTATAATAATTTGTTCAGCGGGTTTTACAAGTCAAATATTTTCAATCAAATTTGATTGATCCCAACTGTTTTTCTGACGTTATATACAAGTCCGGGTGTGTTTTTAATGCTTTCGGTCAAACAACGAAACACAATAAAAGCTCGAATACCTGCTCGGACGTGTGTATGACGTCAAAAAACAATTAGGATCGATGGAATTTTATTTTAAAAGAGTTTGACATGTAAAATGGACTTTAAGCTAGCTAACAAGTGTTCCTGCATTGTTTTGAGCAATGGTATTTGACATTTTATCCATTTCTTGCGTTGACGAATATAATGTGGCATTATGTTTCTTGTAGTACGCTTTTCTCAATACCACTAAAAATACGTGTATTGATGATAAAACGTATGACGACTGTTTATTGAATTGTATTACCAAGAGAACTTTAAGCATTATAAATTGCACGTGAGTAATCGCTGTTTACTACGTTAATACATTTTAATACACATAAGTCAGTGCATCTAATTTATTGAATTTATGGTGTGTATTCATTGATGTATAGTGCACATTTTGTTGCCAACATTTGGTATTTATTATACTCTTTATATTAGTTTCAATTGTGAGTGAGTGAGCGAGCGAGTGAGTGAGTGGATAAGTGAAAGAGCGAGTTGTGAGTTTCAACATATAAAAGCTCCACAAGGTTTATTTCTATTATTTTGTATAATGTAACAAAGATGACAAACTTAAACGGTCAATCCAATCCCCAAAGAAAGCAAGCTGTAAAATAAAGAACTTATTTCCAAAACGTCTTATCTCCACTTTTAATAATGTTTTAGCTGAGATGCATCTAACTATCTGTGCATCGCTGATTCCAAATATGTATAAGTTTTTTCAAAGACTCAAAACTTATTATTTCTTACTGAAAATCACTCTAAAAAATCACGTGCAAAGTGTCTTGGTCAAATGAATGAAAAATACTCTTTCCTGGATTTAAGTCGTTTTGGAAATAAGCTTTTCAATTGTTTTTATGAACTATGCCGCAGTTTTCCTTCATCCACCAGCGGATTTTTTCGACAAAATGTAGGACACTTCTATATTATTGACACTGCAGTTACGATCTCTTAAATATGTTTGCAGTACATATCTTTGCCAGGTATGAATCCGTGATGTTTAATTGACTTATCGCAATTTGTGTGTAGGTTACCTTACATGAAAAAAACTGATAACTTCGAATGGTGTAACAGCAACAGTTCATTTCTAACTGATCGTGTTAACAATCGATGGGCAAAAGTTTTGATACAATTTTACAAGTCCGATGGTCCCAACTGTAACTGTCCAAGACGATGCAATCTGCCAAGCTACTTAATTTGGTTTCGTACTGCTTTGGAAGATGCTGAATACACCGAACATAATATAACCATCTCAAAAGATCTTCGACAGTTCAAAGAACGTTTTTTGTATGATTTTATCTCACTTTTGTGCGAGGCAGGAGGAATTTGCGGTCTTTATTTTGGTTGGAGCATTTTGTCTTTGATCGATTTTATCATGATTTTATATAAGTTAACAGCTAAGCACCAGCACCTGCCAATAGCCAAACCAAACAATCCTCTGTTTCCTAAAGTTTCAAACTTATATGAACAAGAAGTGGAATTGAAAAACCAATTCAATATTAGAAAAACGATTCGAACTATGAGCATGTTCCATACAACGATAATCTTAAGTTGTATGATTGCGTGTCTAATAGAAGTGTATCGAAACGTAACCTATTACAATACACATCCTGTGAGGACAACTGTCTTCATTAATGAAACACTTGAAGTGAAACTGCCAGATGTCATTATCTGCAGTGAAACTATGAAAACTCACATACTGAAAAGAAAATATGTTCGGAATAAAGATTTAAACGTATGTGACGTTGAACTGTTCCAACTTCTAGAAGATGAAAAAATAACAGTGAATAAGTTATGGAAAGCAACCAACATATCAAAAATGGAGATACCAGATTTCAGTGATTTAACTGTAAGTAATGTTTTACTTTTCCTTACCCACTTTTTCTTAACTTCACTTTGAGTATGAGTACAACGGCAGGTTGGTTGGACTGATGAGTGAAAGAAAAAGCATTTGAGAAGCTTTCTTTTTTATTTAAACAATAGCAAATGCAATTATGCATACCATGTCAATTATATAGTTTTTATTAACAGTATGGTTTTTACAACAACATTAACGGTATTACTCAACAATGTACCATACTGTACGTTTTAAAAAACTAAAATCAAGGCCAAAGAAGAAAAAACAAAATAACAACAACAACAACAACAACATTAAATCAGTTCCCAAAGTTTTTATCATTCAACCAAACTATCTCTATCCAACAAAATTGTCCACAAATCAAAAGTGGAGCTTAAAAAACGTGTTTTTACCTATTTTAGTTTGAGCATTAAGCTATCGTACTAATTTGTTGTTAATGTCGAACAAGCGATAACCCGATCCTTTTGGGGAGGGGGAAAGAAAAATAATAAAAAATAATAAACCAACCACGATTACAATTGACTTAATTGAAAATATTCGTAACCAGTAAAGAACTACAGTACTTTTAACCAGTAAAAAAAATATAAACTCTGACGACCATTTGTTACTGACGGATAGATGAGATCACATGCAAGTCGACGTTTCACCTTTTCAAAAAGACGTACAAAAAAAAAATACTATAAATAAAAAAAAAAGTTTAAAACTTCGGAACTTCAAGTGTATGATACCGTATAAACGTCAATAAAAGATCAGGAACGTATTTTGTACATTCATTAATCATACCTACAACTCATAATACATTTAACTAACATAACAGTCTTCCAAACTCATAACCTAAGTACAAGTAAGTAGCGCCACAAACGAGGTGGGACGTCTCACTTCCAAAGTAGGCTACCACTTTCACTTTTGTAATGTTTCTTAGATACCCAAGTTACTTGGATACCAATAAAGTTGGATTAAATTTTGAATGGCTTTCTAAATTCTTTCGTCTTCATCTTATTTTGCAGGGCGCTGAGATATGGGAAACCTTTGTTGAAAATAAAACAAGCGTAGTGACACCATTTGGAATTTGCTACAAAATGCAAAGTCGTAAGAAAATATTCAATTACTCTACAGTTTAAAATTATCATTGCAACACAGACAACCATCTTTCTCGATATGTTATGTAGGTGTAAAGCAACATGAAGGAAGTTTTACTGCATCAAGCACAATTTTGATATCTCCTTCTGAATGCGGCACATCTTATCGAACGGTTAGAATGATAACATGTTACAATTTTTAACTCACAAAGTTGCTCTCATAAAGCAAATCTGTCTTAATTTCATTTTAATTTCATTCATTTTCCTTTCTAGATGTGGATGGAATTTCCTGCACGGGAACCAGATTATGATGGAAGGGTGATAATCGAGGAAAAATTAACAGGAAATTTATTATACAAAGAAAGCAGAGTACGTATTGTATAAAAGGTATACGGAATTCAACTTTTTAGAATACAACTTACAAATATTTCAGATTGAAAAAGTCAACAGAAAAAACATATTCCCTTGTACTGACGAGTTAACAGCATACAACTGTTGTCAAGAATGCTTACAACAAAAACAGAAACTAGCTTTCACTTGCAGGTTGGTTCAACACCCTTTTGTACTGTAATAAAACTTGTTTACAATTGCAAGTTTTTAAAATTTAAATTACCATTTTGTTTATTTAGATTGCCGTTTATGCCAAAAAACATTTCATTGCCCTACTGTAACAACTCAGAAGCAGTAATCTTGACCCAAAATAAATTCTTGAAAATTCACATCGAAGGATGTCAGCAAGAGAATAGATGCAACTGTTTGCCATCATGTAACGTCACTGTACTCGCTCAGTCACTTATTGCTTTCCAATATCAAGACGGTATGATTGCTATGTTGGGTGTTACTTTGCCAAATAATATTATTGAAACATTTATCGAGCATGACGCCGCTACATTCACAGGACTACTTAGCAATGTTGGCAATATTTTGGGTTTAACTATGGGACTATCGCTTTATGCTATAGTGAATGCAATGGTATCTGCAAACAGACAACCATTTCGGAAATGTTGCACAACTAAATACAAACAGGAAAAATACCCCAAATTTATGCCAATGTTTCGAAACAAATCATTTAACATTAAACATGAAACATGAAAAATACAAACGCGAGACAAATCGTGGCAACAGGTTTGAAACAAATCTCCATAACAAATCCAAACTGTTTAAATACGCATATAATACTGCTTAAACTTCTTTCCGATAAACAATATAAAAACAAAATAGAAAATTTGACCGTTTTATTGAAAAAATAATACAGTATAACCTTTCACTCAAAGAAAAATTAAGTGATAAAACACATGGTAGGATCCATCAAAATTCAATCTTAGGACTCTAAACTAGCTTGTTGACAAACAGATATGACAATACGCAAATCATTAGTGGCAAAGCTAAATACACTTTTATTCTGTAACTACAGTATATGTATGTCTGTAATACATAAATGTTCTAAACTGTAATTCATAACACACATTCTCAATTTCTGTCTCAATTTTCAATTCTTGTCACTCCACACGAGCACACGTTCGGTAGTTAGCAAATTTAATATTTTAAGCTCAACCAAAGCAAAATGTGGTAGGTTCAGCCTATGATCTAATCAAGCTACTTAATCTTATTTCACAATTATTTTTCTAAAAATCACTAATGTTCTACGTCACCTCCAAACAAAATTCAAGTTGAATGTGTTATATATCAGAGTCAACGATTTCAGAAAACAGAAACAATTTAAACACACGTAAATATGTGAATTACTATCAGGGTCAACACTGTCTCTGAGTCATTTAATGGGTATAAGTGAATAAAAAAAAACGTCTGATCCATAGATCAGCAACTGAAAAATTACTAAAGAATCATATTATATCGCTTTATACTAGGTATATCAATGAAATATGTCAATATATACTAGCTTAAAGCCGTTGACAAATAACGGTACCGTATTTAATATGATCTTTGCGGGACGTGACGTGAGTGTTGAACTTGCAAAACAACATTGATTCTTCGTTGTAAATTGTTTACTTGAATAATATTGAATTATTAATATTGGATTGTTCAATGGGATTGTTGGATTTTTCTCGCATTTTAAAGTAAAAACACCATGTGTTGTTTACTATACACCGCCTAACATGACAATTCAAAGATAATGGTAACGCAAATTTTTCTTTGACTTTCCTGGATTGCTGCAGTTAAATTACTTGCAGACAAATGCTTGCAGACAATGCTTGCAGACAATGCGATTCAATTATCAAATTTAAAAAACTTGTCATTAATGAAATTGTAGATATTAGCATAAAAAAATATGAAACTATTGCAAAGCTATGATTGCCATCTATATTTAAATCACCATTATGAACTTTTCGATATATTTTCGATCTCATTATAATTTGATCAGTCCTTACTCAACTTATCTATCTTATCCCATACTAACTACAATTGTATCTATAATTTTGTTTTTGTTCTTTAATAAAATACAAGTTTATTAGTTTTTAAATCAGTGTATACATATCTTAATTAACTTATTTCTAACTGAATAATATTAACCATCGCAATTTTTTCATTGAATTGTTATACTTAGAAATTTTAACTCAAACCTTTTTTTATGCGTTTCTGTATGCACACAATTAAATCTTATAACTTCACACTTGTTAGTGAATAAGTTAAACGGTGTGATTGTAAAAGGCGTGCCGTTTTCACACCGATTTTCCAATTGTCATAATTATGTTTGTTTTGATTATCAATGTATCAATATTTTGGGAAATAAACTCACTCAATACTCAATACTTGTTTCATGTTTACCTGTAATTTTTTTGTGATTTTTTTTCCATTTTCATATATTGAGACTTTCATTATTATTAATCAGTTGAGCTTATATACCAAGTTATTTCTGAGTATATTACTGTCCTGAGTGAACATTATAATTAAACATGTAGTGACACTTTGCTTTCTATGTAGTCGACTTAGTAGATTCACTCTTCAAGATAAAGTAAGACAAGAAAAGCACTACTGGGAACCCTGTGTCCAAACCCAGTTAGTTCTTATGTAGATTACCCACCAGGATAGCATATTCCATGTCGTCAATCACTCTAAATATTTTATTATCAGCAATTAAACAATATTAAAATATTGTTTGTTGAAGTAATGGAAGTTGAAAGGTCAGAAGTGAAAGATAGTGAAGAGAAAAGGCTCAAATATAGACTCCAGTGTCACGCCACAGCTGACGTGGTAAGGATTCGGAAGTGAAACCGTTAACTTAAATTGTAATTATCCTCTTGTGTACGATGAAGCTGAAACAGCTTCATCGTACACAAGAGGATAATTACAATTTAAGTGATAACCAAATTTTTTAAGTTAGAAAAAAAAATTGTGATCCAATGAGTCAAACACTTTTTAAATACCGTATACAGACAATAGTCTGGTTATAGCTAAATATCGCGTAAATCATTGGTGGTATAAAAATTTTGATTAAACTACTGTAATATATACCAACCATGGGCTGTTTAGTGCATTTGCCGAATATGACCTGGGATGTAATTTTTAAGGGCATCCAATTTTTTAATTTTTTTGGTATTTATCCCACACCTCATGTGATTTAAACAGATGAAGGTATTCACAAAATAATGCCAACGCATGAAACAGATCGAAAATCGACTCAAAAAACGGAAGTTACTCGCAAAATAAAAACATCACCACAAGGAAGCATACTGAGGGGCAGCTCCAACAGCGTGTCTACATGACAAAGGAGAAGCGGGAAAATGGTAAAAATGTTGTGGGAAAACTTGTTAAACTGATGTACGTGTTAATACATCAATCAAATAGGTGTTCTGTTCCCACAATTTGTTTACCTCTTTTCTTTCAAAAAATTGTCAGGTATGCTATGTTATGTTTGTTGTGACTGCTCTTGTTGGGCTTTCCTGTCAAACCGTAATCCATTGATCCATAACTTCCGTTTTTACTGGTTAATTCTTGATCTGTTTCGTGCGTTAGCATTATTTTGTGAATACCTTCATCTTTCTAAATCACATGTGGAATGTTGAATAAATATCAAAGTAGTTGAAATTGAATGACCTACATCTAAGGTCACTTCCGGTAACGTCATTGGATAACCCATTGCCGATATACATCACAATAGTTGAATCTAAATTTTCATATTACCAATGGTTTTCGCAATATTTACCTGACCAGAATTACGCTTCACCCTGTATATGACACCAACTTGCATTGTAGCATCAAAATGAGTCCAGTGCGTCTGTGATAGAGAGAAAGTTTCCACTAAGCGCTACTACTCACTAGTGGCTAAGAAAAATGTTTTTCTCGTACTATAGCTATCCATATTAATGTACCGTACTATAGTGTGTATATTGTAAGATAATTTATAGTGTGTACATTGTAAGATAATCTTCGTTACATTGAAAAAATATTTACTAGACGTTTTTCAATATTATATTTCAAGTTATCCCTTCTTAAATAATAACCAAATTTTGTTTTTTATTTTTTTCTTTTAAATTTTGAATTTTTTACTCATTTTTTTCTTCAACTTTACTTTGAATATGTGGTAAAAAATGGCAGGTAGGGAAAACAGGCGAAAGAAAAAACTTTTTTAGACATTTGTTATGAATATTGTATCCTGTTACTTAGTAAAATTGAAAAATCCAATATAGCAAAAATAGCAGTTTTATCGTTTGAACAAATTTGTGGTTAATTGTTATTATTCGTCTATTCGTTGATACTAAAACTTTAGTATATTGTTTTCACAACTCATTAAGCTAAACATCACATTGCTGCTGGCAGTGTCTTGAATATAAAGTCAACTCATGAAATAAAAAATAATGTTGAAATATGAAGTTGCGTTAAAAAATTAATTGTTAATTTCTTTTTTCTCGATGGTCTTATAACTCGTCCGGTTTCGACATTAGCTGAAACAAATTGTGTGACAAAGAGCAATTATAAAATGATTACAATTCATTTCATTATAAATGTTAATTGCTATGCATGGTTAATACAACTTAGCAGTAAGTTTTACTACTTGAATTAAATTATAAATAACGACTTTATACTAGTTTCCAATTAAGCGAAGGTTTAAGATTAACTCATAAGATCAGAAAGTAAGATCAGTTCTAGTTAGCAATCTACTCGAAGATAACGAACTTACGGAGCTATATCTATCTTAAGACAATAATAATTTGGTTCGATTTCATTCCAAACCAACGTATACGTATGTAAAATACCTTATTTGTTTGATGTTTATTTAAATAACCACAATGCACATAACATTTATGTTAATAATATTGAATACATATTTTGTGTATATATTTTGTACGCATCTTTGTGTTAAAAATAGTGTCAAAAATAGTTTTGTGCGAGTGTCTTGGATTATGTACGGATACAGTATTACTGTATGTACATCTGAGCTAGCATATTCACGATATTTTTCCTCTGGTTTGTTTGATTGTTGTTCTTTTATTGATTGGTTCTTAAAAACCGTGTAAATAAAAACAAAACAAAAAATAAACAAGACAATAGTATATTCTTTTTACATTTGCGACTTATTAGATTCTAATAAATGCGAGTTTCTTCTTTCTCTTTACTGATACAATATAAACATAGCTTTAGCAATCTGCTATAATACAAAAGCCATGTGGGATCATCTGTCCTGTCAAAAATTACGCAAAATCCAGAAGGCATAAGAAGTTAAAACTTCGTCGATAACACTTAAAAAAAATGGTAAATCAGCACATTGTCACGTTAAATTGTCATCAAAAGAACGACAATTATACAGAGTGAGGCAAAAGTCTGGTCGCAGCTAAATATAGCGAAAACCATTGATAATATTAAAATTATTTTTAAATTATTGTAATGTCCTGTATATCAGCCATGGGCTATCCAGTGCATTTGCCGGATGTGACCTAAAAGATCATTTTCAAGATCATCTTATCAACTTTCTTAATATCTATCCCACACATAATTCAGAAAGATGAAAGTATTCACGAAATAATGGCAACGCATGAAACAGATCAAAAAATCGACCGATAAAAACTAAAGTTACAGGCAAAAGTGAAATGGTTTCACAGAGTACAAACTCAGGAGCAGCTGCAACAGTATGACCTACCTGACAATGGAGAAGCAAAAAGGTAGTGAAAAGTTGTGGGACAACCTGTTAAACTAATGTATGTGTTAATGCATCGGTCTAATAGATGTTTCCACAATTTTTACACCGCTTTTCTGTGAATACATTGCCAGGTAAGCTATGTTTGTTGTAGATGCTCTTGCATGCATTCCAGTAAACAGCATTTCTTTCGCCCGTTATTTCCGTTTTTACCGGATCATTTTTTATGTTTAATGCGTTGGCATTATTGGTGAATATCTTCACTTTTCTGAATCATATTGTAGAGTGTAAGATGGATATTAAAGAAAGAGCTAAGAAACCCAAAGGAAACTGTACTGCTTTTATCAGTGATGAGTAATTTAAAAAGTTAAAACAGTAAAACAACAATGAAAAATTTTATTTTTGAATTAACATGATATTTACGCTGCCATTATCTCTGTATTGTTGTGTCAAGTGGTATACATTTTACTTTTCAAACAGCACACGGTGGCTAAGTTCGCTTTAGACGTTTTTTCGCTAAAAAACGCTCATAAATGTTCAAAGATAGTCGATAAGTCTCTTTAATTTACATAGAACTTATATTGGTTATCGACTATATTTGGACATTTATGTGAGTTTTTAGTAAAAAAGATTTCAAAGTAAACGTAGACTGTGTTATTTGAATTTAAATTAATAAAACCTTAAACGGAAACCGATAGTCCACCTGTAATGCTTCACAGTATGAGTTAAAACAATAAATAACTCTAACGAATGTTAAGAAAACATCCGTTAGAGTTATTCATAATTTTAACTCATATTAAGGTCTTGAGTTAAAACATTAAATAACTAAATTAAATATTGAGTTAAAACAATAAATTTTTAACGAATGTTGTGAAGCAACATGAGTTGAAAAAATGAATTGCATAATGAACAAAAAAAGTTTTCGTCATTTTTGACGGGCTATTTACTAGTCAAACAATAAATCCCTTTCTTGATTCACTGTTATCCACCCTTTTTCTGCAACGGCAGTGTGTAAAATTATAAAAATAATGACGGATTTGGAGAGGGAGAGTCAGTATACAAAGTACGGATTGGATACTTTCAATGAAAACGTTCTAACAATATTAGCCTAATAACTTATTTGCCTCTATAACTTAACCTTTCTTGGGTTCAACTCAACTTAGGTGACAAATAAGGAAACTCTTTTCATGACCACATTCGAGCTTTAAATTGAATTCACTTTTAGGTAACAAGTGTGTATGTATGTGTGTGTGTGTGTG